>JAVXUP010003641.1:10000-58689 GCA_033070095.1 Escallonia herrerae | reverse complement strand
TTCGGGCCATTCCGAAGCCGTTACCTATTTTTTTGGCCGAACGACCCTTTAAGCGCTTGATCCGGACACCGGTTCGCGATTTTTGGGCGAAACCTCCGTAAAATACTTTTTATGTCAAGAATGAATTCAGGAAGCCTCAAGTAGCATTTCGAAGCACTTTTGATATTTTTTTATGCCAGGGGGCATTTCGGTAATTCAGCCCCGAGAGGGGTATTTCGGTAATTTTACAGTGCTAAGTTTTTTGACGGACTTTTTAGTCCAGAAATATAATTACAAAACCTGAAATGTTGTTTTGAAGCTGACGTGGCGCGCGTAGGGGTGTTTTGGTAATTTTCCCGCGCCAAGGGGTGTTTTGGTAATTTTCCCGTGCCAAGTTTTTCAAACGACTTTTTAGTCCAGAAATGTAAGTAAACCACCTGAAATGTTGTTTTGAAGCTGGTTCGGGGGCGTTGGGGTGATAGTGAACGCTCAGGGGCATTTCGGTAATTTGCCGCTGATCGGGGGCTATTTTGCTAGGAAGGATCCAGCTTAAAATTCATACCTTAAAATAACTTTTAGTTCAGGAAAGGGTGTGAGACACCCGAAAACTTATTTTGTTCCAGATGTTCTGAACCTTGTGACGCACCGGCGATGACTGCCAGGGGATATTTTGCATAAGTAGCGGGTGTTTTGGTAACTTTCCCCCTTTAAAATTTTTCCTGATATATTTGGTATATAATTGACGTAATACATTTAAAAACTTGACTTTAAAGCGGTTTTGAGGTGTTGGAGGTGTAGGGGCCATCGGGCTATATATTGCTATATAACCACGTTGGCGCTAAATTCAGTGGGAACTAGCGTAATTAAGCGTTCGGAGTGGTGGGAATTGAGGATTTGTTTTAATACATTGAAATAATGACTATTGCTAATGTGTTGGTAAGCTAGGTTAAAGATCCAGTTATAGTTTTGGAATGTAAATATTATGGATATTATGGACGCTAAGTTGGTTTATAATTATATTTTGTTCTTAAAGGTATGAATTTCAGCTCTGGACCTCATGATACATCAATCCTATACGATGACGATGACCACGTCGCGAGGCACGTATTTGACGGTGTCGATAGGGGTGTTTTGGAAACAATTCAAAGCACAAGGCACCTTGAAGAGTGGGTACTAAACGAGGAACAAATACAGCTATTACACCGTCAAAATTTAACCCTGTTCACCGATCCCGGGAAATGGTCTCGACACGACGATTGCCTTATATCCGCTCTAGTTGAACGATGGAGGAGCGAGACGAACTCATTTCACTTCCGGTTTGGTGAAATGACTGTTACGTTAGAGGACGTCGGATTTATACTTGGAATCCCATGTCACGGCAGACCCGTTACTTTGAACGTGCCGTCTGCATCCATAGCGAATATGGCTATGCAGTATTTTCCGGGAATTCCAAGGGCAGCGCTTACAACAAACGGCGTCAAGCTTAAATGGCTGAGAGAGCAGTACGGCGTGCTACCGGATGAATACACTCCTCAAGATTTCGTGACGTATACGAAGGCATTCCTTCTGTATATTATTGGAGCTATATTACTTCCGACGCATTCGAAAAACACGGTGCATCCGAAGTATATGGTGTTCTTGGAGGATCTTGAGGAGGTATACTCCTATTCGTGGGGTTCAGCTGTCCTTGCGCACCTATATCGAGCACTGCATAAGGCTACGAGAAACGGTGCCAAGTCCATTGCCGCCTGCCTGACTCTATTACAGGTATGAGCATTTATTTTCTTGGTAGGATCCTTAGTCAATATATTCGGGATTAATTACTAATTCCATATAATGTTTGCATTCACAGGTTTGGTCTTACGAGAGGCTACCCATGGGTCGTCCACAACCGTTGGTAGATTCCGATGAGACGTGGCCTAGGGTGTGGGCCTGGGGGCCTACGACCAACCGGAGGAGGAGACGGGTAGACCCTCACCACCATCTAAAGTTCTATCGGGGGGAACTAGAGATACTAGATGCATCCCAGGTGACGTGGCAGCCATATGGCAAGGTGATGCATCTGTTGGATGAGTGGTGTTGGCAACTTCCGGTGTCGTACGTGCTGGCAGGTTTGGTTCGGGTGCCGCTCATTCACTTCGAAGAATGTGAGTTTCAGATGCCCGATCGAGCTATGAAGCAAGCTGGCTGTCCACAAGGGATACCAAAACCCGCTGTAGACATGCGGCCATACAGGGGTGGTCGAGGGCCGAACTTCGAGGTGGCTGATGCCTTGATTTTGTTGGGTGACGAGGTGCACCAGTGGAATACCTGGCAGGAAACGTATGATAGCCTTGTATCGCTGAAGCACGACGGCATTAGTACTGAGGAATACTTACAGTGGTTTCTCAGGGTGACGCGCACGAGGGTGAATCGCCCTTCCCAGGTGAAGAAGACATCGTACGCGCCACGTGAGGTCTATGACCAGTTCTGGGCATTGGCCATTGTAAGTCATGCTAGTGTTGTTTGATAATTTATTTGCGCACCTTATCGACCATTTGTCAAATATGATTAGCCATATTTTCTATGCATGTTTTTTAGGTTGACCAGGGCATTGAGGTGTTCAAGCAGCTGGAGTCGTTTGACTGGTTTGTCGCGCAGGCTCCTGACAATCTCAAGAGGTCCATTGAGAAGTACAAGACTGAAGTTCAAAACTTTAGTCTTGCGTACCGGGGTTACGAAGGGGAGCCGTCTAGTCGCCCTCGTCCTGAAGCGTACGACTATCAGCCCCAGAGTCAGGTGTGGGAGTCGTCTGGTCGCCCTCTTCCTGACGCGTACAACTATCAGCCCCAGAGTCAGGTGTGGGAGCCGTCTGGTCGCCCTCCTCCTGACGCGTACGACTATCAGCCCCAGAGTCAGGTGTGGGAGCCGTCTGGTCGCCCTCCTCCTGACGCGTACGACTATCAGCCCCAGAGTCAGGTGTGGGAGCCGTATAGTCGCTTGCCTCCTGACGCATACGACTCTCAGTGCCAGAGTCAGGTTCCCCAAGTAGGAATCCAGGCCTCGCGCCCAAGCTTTCGGTCGGACAAAGGACAAGCGACGAAGCCATTGAGGTCGGACAAGATGGCTTGGATCGACCGGCACTACTTCGGGCATGAGCCTGTCAATTCAGCAGACTTTCCCCTTGCGACATTCCTAGGTCATGAGGATATCAGAACGTTGGCGCCGGAGACAGATCTTTCAAATTTTGTCATGAACGCTTACATAGAACTGCTCCGGATTAGAGAGCAACGTTTTAACCGTTCTGAATATTTGAAGCTTAACATGTATCCCACTCATTTTGTGGAATTAACGGTGAGAGAATTCACAGAATGGAGGCGAGGGGGCGGCAGGAGTAAGTGGAAACCAGGTCGAAACGTGTTAGGCATGATGAACGCAGACTATCAATGTCCCGCTGCTGATGCGAACCTTATCATGATACCCTGTCATCATGCAAACCACTGGTTCCTATTAGTTCTCCATCCAGCGTTCAGAACGGTTCACATATACGATAGCCTAAGGGAGGACGAGCCTGGACAGCTGCTGGCACAGATGTACAACGAGTACATCACTTTAGTGGTTAGTATTTATTTTTTGACCTTGGCTCATAGTATATTGTTCTTGTCTCATAGGCTTGATTCTCGTTTTTATTGTTGGATGCAGACTACTGTCCTCTCGCTAGCATGCGGACGGCCACAGGGTGACCCTTGGACGGTCGTGATGATAAAGGACCGACCAAAGCAATATAACGGTCACGATTGCGGGATTTACGTCCTCAAGTACATGGACTACATTGCTCGCTCGGAAGTGCTCAAACACTCCTCGTGGACTAGGAAGGATGCCTTGACGTTTAGGTATAGGATAGCCTGGGAGCTGAAAAAGAATGAAGCTAGACGCCTTCATTACCATTATCCTGACGTGCGTGGCTAGCTGCTGTGATGTTACAAAAAACTGTACCAAAAAGAAATGTACATAATTTTTCGCATGCTATGAATTTGGCGCTAAAATGTGCGCGAATATACCTTTCATATGACGGCATTCGAAAAAATTACCGTCTCGCTTTTCGCCGAAATTCATAGAAATGGGCTAACTAGCGTGCATGAGGTGCAATGAGCGAAAAAAAAGTGACAAAAAAATTTCAACTTTTTTCGGAAGCTATCAAATGCGGCCTAAAGTGTGCCCGAATAGGCCCTTCCTAGGAAAACTCAAAAATTAATGTGTCTCGTTTTTCGCCGAAAGTCTTACAAATGGGCTAACTAGCGTGCCTGAAGTGCAATGAGCGAAAAAAAGTGACAAAAAAAATTACAACTTTTCGGAAGCTATCAAATGGGGCCTAAAGTGTGCCCGAATAGGCCCTTCCTAGGAAAACTCAAAAATTAATGTGTCTCGTTTTTCGCCGAAAGTCTTACAAATGGGCTAACTAGCGTGCCTGAAGTGCAATGAGCGGAAAAAAAGTGACAAAAAAAATTACAACTTTTCGGAAGCTATCAAATGGGGCCTAAAGTGTGCCCGAATAGGCCCTTCCTAGGAAAACTCAAAAATTAATGTGTCTCGTTTTTCGCCGAAAGTCTTACAAATGGGCTAACTAGCGTGCCTGAAGTGCAATGAGCGGAAAAAAAGTGACAAAAAAATTACAACTTTTTTCGGAAGCTATCAATTGGGGCCTAAAGTGTGCCCGAATAGGCCCTTCCTAGGAAAACTCAAAAATTAATGTGTCTCGTTTTTCGCCGAAAGTCTTACAAATGGGCTAACTAGCGTGCCTGAAGTGCAATGAGCGAAAAAAAAGTGACAAAAAAAATTACAACTTTTTTCGGAAGCTATCAATTGGGGCCTAAAGTGTGCCCGAAAACGGAGTTACCAAAAATATCAATAATCCACAAATCAAATCACAAATTAAAGATTGCACAAACCAAATCACAAATTTAAACATTATAAAAGTTCAATTTATACAACTGAAACATTAACCCTAACACTCTTCCTCATCATCGTCCTCCTCGACCATACTGCCAGGTTCGATACCTAACACTTTATAATGGTTTCTCTTGTCATGATCAGTCATCTTATTACACAACGCACACTTTCGTAATTTTTTTTGACCCGTTGCTTCTTCAATCGGATTCTTCATGCGTATTGCTCGTTTTCGCCCTTTTGTTTGAGAAATAATTGGATCAAAAATGTCGTCCTCCTCACCTTGTAGGTCAGTGCCGTCAATGACTGGCTGTTTGGCTCGATTGAATCTACCGCCTGGAGTTGTCCGAGTAGTCGGAGTGTCCACAGTTTCTGGTAATGCCATCCTAAACTGTGCATGCATTAGCCTTATCCCGTGCGGCTGCTTCAACTTGATACCTGTACCCATCAAATGTCGACGCTGCATCCATTGATAAACCGTGCATGATGTTACAAAGGTGATTATATCGCAGCGACTCAGATTGCTCGAAATCAACTGAAACATTGGGCACGTAAGGAATGTGACCGTGGACTCTGTTGGCTTCCTTCGTCCACCGTTCCAAGATATACGGTGGAGGGATTTCACTAGCATTCTTGGCGCTCAAAACCCTCAACGCGTGTCGACAAAGTATACCTTTATGCTCAAACAGTTGACAGTTGCAATTAACCAACCCGGTGTCCTTACAAATTGCTACGGTAAAATGTCGTCTGGTCCTCGGAGCCGACGAAGAGCACGGATTGGCGAAGTTCGTCACATTTGTCAAAGCATAAACCTTGATGTCTCTGGTGGAATACTCGTGCAACTTTGTCATGCCATATTGATTCGACTTTAGTAGTTCCTCTTGAAACTGTCGAAACATTTCCTTGGTATAGACTTGAGCCGCATGAGCCTCTAAAGGTGAATAAACTAGTATAGCTCTTTCTTTGCAAACTGTAGCCGCGTCGGCTTCTCTCTCACGGTACAATTGCCTGTCAACGGCTTTCTGCATCTCTAGTACGAACTCCGCTATACTTGAAGACTGGCCTACGTACCCATCAAAGAATGAATTCATAGCTTCGCTTCTCGAGGTCGTAGTCATTCCGGCTGCAAAAAAATTCTTGGTGTAGGCACCGACCCACTGTGTCTTGATCTCATACAACGATTGTAACCATTCGTGATTGTGCAAATAGTAAGTATCCATTAACGTGGCCCACCTCTCCTCGAACACGTCTACCGTCAACGATTTCTTCACACATGTATTAAAGTCAGTCTTGAATGACGGATGGTTTGCATATACATGGTGAAGCCGTTCGGGATATTTGTTGCTTATGTGCCATGTGCACAGGCCATGGTGAGTATCTGGAAGGACCTTAGCGATTGCATTTTTCATTGCCAGATCTTGGTCGGTGATGATGGTCTTTGGAGGAATATGATACATTGCTTGAAGCCACGTTTCAAATAACCACGTAAATGACTCCTCCGTCTCATCCCTAAGCAGGGCAAAGCCAAACGAGATTGACTGATAGTGGTGGTTCACCCCGGTGAACGGAGCAAAAGGCATAGAGTACTTATTGGTGCGGTATGTGGTGTCAAACGTCACAACATCCCCAAAATTTTGGTAAGCAGCTCTAGAACGGGGGTCCGCCCAAAATATAGTACTAATGCGGTTCTCATCATCCAGTTGGAGACTGTAAAAAAATCCAGAATTCTCACTCTGAAGGGACCTGAAGAGATCAAGTGTAGTTTGAGAATCACTCTTACCGAAAGACTCTCTCCTCTGAGCACGAAGTTCATTTCGAAGGTCTACTTCGTTGAAACTCAACTTGTCAATCCCCCCAGCCTGGCTTGAGAAAACCCCCATCATCTTAGAAGGTGGAATTTTAGCCTCGGCCATTGTAAAAATTAGTTGTCTGTGTGCCGCGCTTATTTCTCGGTGTTGATGAATTTGACCAATCTTACTGGGGGTCATCAACTGATGATTATGGCTCAACTCCACTCCTGTGACAACCCAATGGTTTTCATTTTTTCGGTGTACTGCATACACATGGGCCTTGCAGCCGGTACCCGGAAATGTGTCCCGTTTTCTTTGTCTTGTTGTCCCTTCGTCACTGATCCGAACGACCGGAGTTACATGCGGTGCTCCTCTATGACACTCAAATAGTCTTGCACAAATTTGATCTGTATTCGCCCGTTTTCTAGTCGTCTTAGTTCTAATACCGAAACCTATCGTTTTCGAATATGCTCTATAGTATGCTTCAACTTCGTCCAGTGCTTGAAAAACTTGACCAACGTAAGGTGGATCAGAACCTTCACAAAAATTATTTCCTCCAGTTGCATCCATATTTATACTGGAATCTAAAAAATAAAAATTATATCATTCTCAACAAGTCATAGATTTAAATAAAAGAAGAATAAAATTTATTTAAACCACCGTCTTTCGGGAAATTTGGTATAATGTAAAATTAGCAAAATAGCCCCCGATGAGCGGCAAATTACCGAAATGCCTCCGGGGGTTCATTATCACCCTAACGCCCCAAATCAGCTTCAAAACAACCTTTCAGGTGCTTTGCTTACATTTCTGGACTAAGAAATCCTTTGAAAAACTTAACGCTGCAAATTTACGAAAATACCCCTATCGGGGATGCGAATTACCAAAATGCCCCCTGACAAAAAAATCTGAAAAGTGCTTTGAAATGGGATTTTAAGCTTCCTGAATTCACTCTTTAAAATAACTTTTCAGGTGTCTCACACCCTTTCCTGAACTAAAAGTTATTTTAAGCACAAATTTGTGTAACGTAAAATTAGCAAAATAGCCCCCGGGGGTTCATTGTCACCCTAACGCCCATCAAACCAGCTTCAAAATAACCTTTCAGATGTTTTACTTACATTTCTGGACTGAAAAACTTTTTTTCGGGAAAATTACCAAAACACCCCTCGCGGGGGGCAAATTACCAAAATGCCCCCTGGCTTCAGAAAATATCAAAATTGCTTTAAAACGCTATTTTAAGCTTCCTGAGTTCATTCTTGATTTAAAAAGTATTTTACGGATTTTTCGCCTAAAAATCCCGAACCGGTGTCCGGATCGAGCGCTTAAAAGCCCGTTCGGCCAAAAAATTAGCTAACGACTTCGGAATGGCCCGAATTCCTGGGGAATGGAACTTCCCAACACCCTAGGGTTCTCATAAAAGTTTCGCACGAAATTGTGCTGTCTTGATATTTTAAATTACACTGCAAAGTTACAAGGTTGCGCGTATCAGTTAACCCCTTTTTAGTCTTTGAAAAAATCTGAAATTTTAACCTGATACAGATCTTTTGAAAATAACTAGGGTCTCTGTTTTGTATTTTGGCAAAATCTAGCTCTAGCTATTTTTTATAAATTCGTAAAAAACTGTCTAATTAAGTTTTCACCTTTAGCGACAATTACGCCCCGCAATCAGCTGCAAAACAACATTTCAGGCGTTTTACTTACATTTCTGGACTTAAAAGTCCGTTGGAAAATTTTTTCGGGAAAATTACCAAAATACCCCTCTCGGGGTGGCAAATTACCAAAATACCCCCTGGCTTCAGAAAATATCAAAAGTGCTTTAAAATGCTATTTTAAGCTTCCTGAGTTCATTCTTGATCTAAAAAGTATTTTACGGATTTTTCGCCTAAAAATCCCGAACCGGTGTCCGGATCGAGCGCTTAAAAGCCCGTTCGGCCAAAAAATTAGCTAACGGCTTCGGAATGGCCCGAATTCCTGGGGAATGGAACTTCCCAACACCCTAGGGTTCTCATAAAAGTTTTGCGCGAAATCGCGCTGGCTTGATATTTTAAATTACACTGCAAAGTTACAAGGTTGCGTGTATCAGTTAACCCCTTTCCAGTCTTTGGAAAAATCTGAAATTTTTACCTGATACAGATCTTTTGAAAATAACTAGGGTCTTTGTTTCGTACTTTGGCAAAATCTAGCTCTAGCTATTTTTTATAAATTCGTGAAAAATTCTATTTCTGACGCCCTAAAAAATCGCTATTTTGGAATTTTTCGAATGTAATACCCCGATTTGTCAAAACGTAATTTTGACGCCCTTTGATGCCCTAAACACGAATTTTAGACTATTGTAAGAACAACTTAAGCGTAACACAATTTAAACAATCAATTGGTAAGAACAAATTGAAAAATACTTACTTGTTTTAACTTGATATATTTCAAGAAAAATCCACCGATCTTCTAGCGGTTATCCACCGATCTTCTAGCGTAAATTTTTTTTGTTTGTATGTAGGTGAGATAGGGAGAATGAGGAGGGTGGAAGAAATGATTCGGGGAGGAGGGATTTTATAGAGAGAAAAGTGAGAGAGGAAGAGAAGAACCGTGAGTGAACAGCAGGGAGGGGGAGGGGGAATGACACGTGGGGGTGGGGGGTAGGGTGGTAATGACACGTGGGGGAAGAGGGGGTTCACGGGTGGGGGAAGGGGGGTTCACGGGTGGGGGAAAAGGACATAGGGTGGGGGCCACGGGGTGGGGGGCAAGGGGGTGGGGGGCAAGGGGGGTGACGGGTGGGGGGTGGGGTCACGGAAGGCAATAATGCCAACCGCATGTAGGAGTTGCGGTTGGGCATTATTGCCACCATTTTCTCACGAGTTTTTCATTTTCTCGTGATATTTTCATGAATTTATCATAGTATTTTCGTCCTTTTTTGTCCCTTTTCGTCCTTTTTTGCCCACGTGGCCAACCGCTGGTAAGACCAGCGGTTCGGTGGAGAAATTTGTTATTTCTCCACCGGTGGGTGTGGATCGGTCCCCATATATATATATATATATATATATATATATATATATATATATATATATATATATATATATGAATTGAGCATGTGAACTTATGTGAGCATGTGCTAAAGTTGTATGTATTATGCATGTGTTAGTGTTGGTAATTTGCGAGCGATTGATAAAAGCTTCCAAACTCGACATTTTTCCATAATTTCAGTTGCCAAAAATAGACTTTAACCCTGGACCAGAAGATCCTTCCGTATTATAAGACCAAGTAAAACATATCAGTACGCTTATATATGATGGTAGAGTAAGATACTTATTTTATCACGAACATTGTATACACATTTGGACAACCAACATACGGGAAGAGCAGTGCCTCGATGCACAACATGCAGCTGTTTTGGAAGCCATATTTTGGTCTCAAAACAGGAGTTATTCTCTGCACCTCTTCATTTGGGAGGGTAAGCGCAGAAATGTTTGTACTTCTTTAGTTGATTAATAATACAAACTAATTCCCACACGGGCAGCCGGTCCCCACCGCAAACGAGTTCACAGTTCAGGACTACATTTTTAAAACCATCTCACCGGAGAACCAGCCCTTAACTAGTTCAATGGTTCAAATGGCTGTTAAATCCTTTTCTTTGTTTCGAGCTGTGCGCTAGGTTTGTATTTTGCTTACAAGGGTGGGTCGAGGACAACTAGCGTGAACAAGGATACTTGACATTAAAAACTGTAGGCCCAGTAACACATGCTAAATAGGGCCAAGAAAAACACAGGCTTGACAGCACTGTAACATCTCGATTACACATGCTGTGAGCGTAACGAGCACACAAAAAGATTTCAAACCAGCAAACAGAGAGAACGGTCAGCAGAAAACAAATTCACAGGCGCACAAAAGTTGGAATGCTTGCTACATGGAGTTCAATAAATCCGGGTATTCATCCTAGTTCTGCTGCAATTCTAGCAGTAGAACATAACTTTTTTCACATTTTCCTTGACCGCAGGGAGGGGCCTTACAGCAGCATTAGCTCCTGGTGCCCGAGTGCTTCGTCCACCAAGACCCATGCCTCCGCGGCCACCAGCAGCACCACTGGTAGTCGACCCACTATCAGATGTCTCTGGCTCCATATAAAAGCGTGCACGGAAAGCAGCCAAGTGAGCGTAGTATGCAGGAGGCACTGCCACGAAGGCAAACCACAGTTAACACAAATTACTGCCAAAAATAAACAGGCTGGAGGTCTTTTGACGAAAATGCTGTAAGATGTAACCTAATGTGGCATCCTGCCACAGGTTACTAAATCAAAGTACATTCAGTTAAATAAACGGATTTTATTGCACTACTCTAGAAGTGATGGAAAAGAAGCTCACCAATAGAAACGGATCGAGTACACCTTGCATATCTGCAGAAAACCAAAAAGAATAGGGGGAATTACAAAACACTAAACATATTTCAGAGCCAACAAAGCTTTACAAGATGAATTGAAAAAAGGTATCCCACCTCGGCAGCGACAGACACATCAATAAACTCAATCACGAAAAGGACTTACGAGTAGCAAAGGTTATTTGTCAGCGATTGCAGGCCATCAGCTGTAAACTGGTTTTCATCCCACAATACATGGTAATGTGCAGGTCGGCTCGTACCCTGTTTAAATAGCACAAGTCAAAACCTCCTACAAGTTTCACCAAGTGCTAACCGAGTAAGCGAGACATCAAAAGAAATTGCATGATGTACTTGAATTCCGGCATGGCTGCACAAGTAGAAATCAAATTCTGTGGGATGACAAATCTTAGAATCTACAACTGTACCTGGAAATCAATTCAAAATGGACGTTATACAACATGAAACATTCGCCATAATAAATAATTGACTCAAGCAGAGGGGGTGGCATAACATATTACCAGGCAGTATATTTCCACTCCCGTCAATTGAACTACGATCAGAATGGTTGTTGGCAAACAACCTCGTGTGATGACGTTTCTGAACCACAACAAATGTAACTGGGGGCTGATAATTTGGCTCCAAGGAAGCACATGCCTGATCATAAGTTTAATTAGTTGAATTGACTCTAGAATCTACAAAGCATTCCTGGATCCAAAAGGGAGTAATCTAAGCTCACCTTACGAATAGCATCAAGTTCATGAAGCAAAACTTGGTAGAACTGCCCTTCACTAACACCATCCCTACATAATGAGTTCATTGTCAGAGATAGCAAGCAAAAAATTATAAATAAAAAGTGCGATAACAGGAGGAAAGCAAAATACCTGTAGAAAATAATGCGTTGTGGTTTCCAGCCAGTTGCTCGACGGAAAGAAATGAGCAGTTCCCTAATTCAAACAAAGGAAATTCGGATGAGAAAAACAACACAATAGCAACTCATCATTGTTAAGTTACACAATCAAAAAAAGCTGGTGGACTCGTGTAGGTATGCTTGAGAGAGAGAGAGAGAGAGAGATAGAGAGCTCATACTTAATCATGCCACCAGACACAGCCCCTCTAACTGGGTCCTGCCATGTCTTAAACAGATCTTGGATGAGCTCTTGCCGATGGGCTTGAGCACAAACCAACCCAACATACTTGGTGATCTCCGGCCAATCTTGAGAAGCGACAACCTTATCAAGTAATGAAGGAAACTTGCAGTCAGTAACCGAAGCAAGGACTGCCCCAAACTTTGAGCTCTTCCCGAAACCAAAAATAAGATCTTACAACATTTCAAATTACCGCCTTTACTAGTATCACCAATTAACCCCTCTACCATTCTCTCTAATTATCAAGGCAGAAATTTGAGTATGTAAATTAAAACAAACGGTCAAATCATATCATACATACCGCAGCAATAGAAGGACTTGAATCTTCCCCTGGGTGGGGATGGGTAACATCAGCACCAAATATAATAGTAGGACAGTCACTGACAAGAGGTATGCACCTTGACAAGGCATCAACAAGCACAGTATTCCTTCCTCCAACCTTTACATTAATTTTTAAAGCCACGTTTGCAAGACTTTTCTTATTCTTCTTAAATACATTCTTTGTCAGACAGCACTGAGAAACAATTCCAAGTTCTGTCTCACAAATTCGTTTCAAGTCACCTGCGACAAGAAGCAATCCGAAACAAATCTCAATGATGACATACAAACACCATGATATCCTGAAGTATGGAGAAGATGCACATTCCCATACCATAAAGAGAGCCATTCTTGTCTGGCAGAATAAAAATTAGCAGGTCGAGCTCCTTCCCCTGGGGTTGGAGTTTAGTCATAGCTTCATGAAACCGAGCCTTCAACACTCTTTCCACCTGATCAGGACGGGCACTAGTTGCTGGGAGTACGGGATCAATATTAAATTCCTACAAGCAAAAATTAAAAATTCGAATGTTGAGGCAGAGAACTTAGAGCCATGAGAACAACAAAAAACTCATAAAATTAATAAATAAAAGAATGCTTTAAGTTATTACCATGCCAGAAATTTGACACATTTGGGCAAGCTCAGTGCAAAAACCACGGGCCACACTATCTTGCACTTCACTTGAGAAATTTATGCAGATCCAACTCTTCACTGTTCCGCCATTAACCATTTTCTGCAACAAATGCAATAAAATTAAGCTAAGATAATATTTAGGACATGAAGTTCACAAACTAGACTATGAATAGATGATGCTAATTTACATTCCATGGAATGCCTGCCTCATTAATTTATGTACTCCCCACTATTTGTTTCTTTCATGGCTATATTATCCTACTTCAAAAAGTGACTCCAGGCCATGCCATTAATTATAGGCCTTTAACAAGAATGATGGGCCAAAAAAACCAACAAGTCATGCAGTCATATTTCTGAATGTATCATACCTCCCAAGTAAAGCAAACATACACCAGCTATCAACACAAAAAGGAACTCTTCAGTAGTTTGGTAAGCCGTGCAACCCAAAATTACATGATTGAAACAGAAAAAAAAAAAATGATGCTGTACTCTATGTGAACAGTGCATCAAACATAAGTTGAGTGCCCAATAGCTAATCAAGGGGAAGTCAAACATGCTAAAGCACAGAGGGATCCCAACTAATAAACAAATAATTGTTTTGTGCCTCGCAGTAGATGAAGCATTGCTAATATCGACAAACCTTAGGTGTTAATGCATGTTAGCTACTAGCTAAGAAGCCAAAACTTACCTTATTCATCATATTCCATTGACCAACTTGGGGAAGACAATCCTTCTCCCGACCTCTATCATGGTACTTAAGCTGCACATGAAAAAGAAAAATGGTAAGAGAGAATGAGAATATATACGAGTACAACTTGAAACATAATAGAGAGCTTAACCAATTACCCGGGGAGCAGGCAAAATACGAGCTTCGACAGAGGCTAGCTTCTCACTGATTTTTATTCCAAACTCCTTGGCATAAGGATCATCAGCATAAGCATTTTGACGAACAGTCTACAGCAGGGTACAGAAAGGAAAGTAATTACTAGTGTGCACCTCATTGGACACTTAAGTTGCAAAAAATACGTGCTACTAGACAAGATGTTCCTCGTTCTTTCTTAATAACTACAATGATGTAAACAACGAAAAATAATGCATCAACTTGCATGATGACGAGGACAAACATAACCCTAACCAATTGACAAGAACATTACCTCTTTTCCAGTGGTACAAGGCGCACACGTTAAAAATATTCAAGACCTAGTGTGCACATACGCATTTTACAATCATGACAAGAGATTAAGTGATGCATCTCCCAGTAAATGTTCTCTATTGCAGAAACAGCAACAGAGAACATAGTTAAGGAAGAGAAACATTAAGTAATGCTCTGGGACATTTGCCACAAAAAACAAACCTGAAGAATATCCTTCTCCCTCTCAGATGGACGCTGACAGGTAACCTTCAGTAAAGCAGTAATTTGTCGCTCATTTAACTTCTTCGAGTACCTCTGTCCCTCTACAATCTTGCAGACCTGAACCAACAGCCACACGTGGGTGAAAACTGGTAAGACTGTATAATGCATGGAATTGGCAGACGCAAGTGGAAGTAAAGCACGAACCTCCATGGGCAAGTAATTGGGCCTCTGTTGATTTCCAACTTGCAGACAAGGCAATTGAATATGTTGGATGGCGAACCCGTAGGTCTCCAAGAAGTACTCAACCACCGACTTCATTGTGCCTCTTTCGTCGACTGAAAACCTGATACAGGCATTCAGACACATTGCGTGCGTAGTTATAAACAGAGCATCTAAACTCAATAATCAGACGGTCTCACTATCCAAGTAAACTGAACCCATAAATGATTATTACGTCAACTCTCTTGCCGCTTGCGATGTTAGGCCGGATATGCAATATTTTCTACGCATATTCCCTCGATGTGTAACTTCAACTTTGACTCCTCTTAAAGCCTTTTTAATCTGTAATACAAGCATAAATATGTATGTGAACTACTAAAAGTTGGCTTTTGCGTATAAAGAGAACTAACTAATACGAAAGTAGAGCAATAGGAACAACAATACAGAGTATATTAGGTGAAAATACATAACCACCAAAAATGCAAGAATTAAACCCCACCTTCACTCGATCAGCATCCGACAATGGTCTGGCGGAAACATTCCTATTGAGGAGCTGTGTTACAAAATCAATCACGGGCAGGGGCTCAATAAAGGCAGTGGAGCACATATCTGCACATCAGGTTCATATTATATATGAGACCAGAATACTATACGGAGAATCAATGCCACCACGATATAATATCATTGCACGTGCAGCACTAATTTTCATTGCATGTTTATGGCCTCCTCATTCATAATAATAGACGAATTGAGAAACGCAGGCTAGAATGGGGACTACGCATAGAAGACAGGCTTACCAATATTTAATGACAAACCCATCTGAGTTGGGCGAATGCTCTGATAAAAACCACGCCAGCTTTCCAATCCCTCGCCCAATGGCTGCCTTCGCCCAAAAATAGGAGCATAAAATGAACGGCCCACTGGGCAATAACTATAACCAATCAAATATTTAATAGCTCAGCAACACCACAAAAATAAAAAAACAAGTGCAATATATCAATTAGAAACATAGCAGGCATAGTGAGCAATAGTTTATACCGAGTAGTCGGCAATTCACGCAGAACAATGTCCAAAACCTGTAGAGCGTCCTGAGGTGCATCTGCCTGCCTGCCCTGTAAAAACATTCCTAAGTGATGCAAGTCAGCATGGGCAGCCAATTTGATCACAACTTTAAAATCCCTCCCTCTCCTGCACAATGAAAAGCAAGCGACGACTAATAAAGAACTGTAACAAAGCTATTTCATACAAGTTAGCAAAAAAGAAAATCTTTTCAAACCTTGCACCGCCTGGTCCATCATCCTCATCCACGAGAGTGATTTTGAACTCTTTTGTGACAAATGGGAGGGGCCCGGCAGTATACAGACTCTTTCTTCCATCATATGCAGGAAGACGCTTCCCAAGATGAGATTCTTGGTAAAGCCTCACCAGTTGCCCCATCACCGCACGATTAACACCGTGCGAGGCGACCTCAGGGGTTATTGAAACCTAGGGCCCAAAGACAACTTGTTTCAGAATGTAACGCGTGAGAGTATACAAGCACAAAAACAGAGACTTGAAAACGACGACAGAACTCACATCGTACTGGTGTAAATCCTTGTCCGGCAATTCAGCAAAGAAATGATTGGCCTTCACGACACACCTGATACCTAAGCTCCCCTTGCCTGGCCGAAGTGGGAATCTCACCGACTTGCTTGAAGCGGGTGCAAGTTGTACCACCTGGCTCGAAGAAGCTTCTTGCTGGAGAGAAATCTGCTCAATCTGCTGTGCCACTTGCTGAGGGGTTGGCTCAGCTGTCTGGGACGAAGTACTAGCCAAAGACCGAACCTCTGCAGGTTGTGCATACGACATTGGCTGTGTGATTACCCCAGCTTGATGCGGAGCCTGGGTTGCTTGGTGCAGCTCGGGAAATGATGGCCTAGAAGGTCCACCACCAGAAGGTCCGCCCCTATGGCCACCTCCCATGCCACCGCAGCGTTGGGTTGGTGCAGGTCCTCGCGGCTGCTGCTGAGAATCCCTGCCCCGATAGTATTCAGGAGGCCCACCGTAGTGTTGCTGGGGAGCCATTCCACCACGCTGGGCACCGCTACCACCGCGCCCACCACCATATCCTCCGCGGCCTCCATACTGAGGTTGTGGAGCATAGCCTCTCCCTTCACCTTGGTATCCACCACCGCGGCCGCCACTGTGCTGCTGCTGCTGTGTCGGTGGCCGCTGAGCACCACTCCCTTGTCCTCCACCAACCTCCTGAGAATCAGAGGACTCTCCCCCACCAGGAAGCTCAGTCCTCCTCTTCCTAACCATGATGACAACTAGAAGCAGCACAAAAAATAGACAATGTCAACCAAAAAGCTCACAAAAACAACATAGCATGTCCAACAAAAATAAACTATACGCCACAGAGTTACAAAAGTAAATGAAGAATCCATGCACTGCAAACACATGGACATAACATCACAGTACTCGAGAAACTAGAGCCTTGAAAGGAAAGAATATATACCAGGCAGATTCAAATTGCATTAATGATAGTATACTTAATTTTGTGATATCGGCCACACAACGTTAATTTAAGGAAACAAATTGGCATCCATAATTTCTTCAGTATGATTATTTTATTTTTTATTTTTTTTTGTGGGGGGGGGGGGGGGACACTTGACAAAAGCTCAGGATAAACTGATAACTCTATTATCAACACCAATTTCAGATACAAACTCCTTATTTAATCGCTTTGGGTACCAACAAGAAAAGAGAAACAACATATAATCACAATTCCCAAAAACTGAGCAGAATGCAAAATCCATGCTTCGATGGAAAACACAATAGAAATAGAAGATCGAAAATACACATGAAAATTGAAAAACCGAAGTTACTCGCAAATTAAGGCGTAAACCCTTTTCCCAAGTAAATCACAAGGCAACAACCAACTAGATACCACAGAAGCAGTTCAAGAGTAAATATAGCAACGAGGCAGAGATCAGAAATCAACGGAACGAAAACAGTGTGATGAACTCAACAACGGCTAGATCCTCCGAAGAATCGGCCGAAAAAAGGCAGAAATCAAGTACGACATCCATGAACCGCAGCCTAAACAATAGAAAACCCTAAGAAAAGAGTTCGTAACCTCAAAACCACGGCCGGAAAACCGCCTGCTGTCGCAAATGAAAAAGCGAAGATAGGCACACTGTACCAACCACACCACCACAACAAACAAAGACCAGTTGAAGTGGATGCTTATAGAGACTAGAGAGAGAAAGTAAAAGGTAGAGAGGACCCTCACTCTCTTTACTTGTCTGTGAAGTATCCTCAAGAATGCCACCTGAATCCCCTCTATTTAAAGGTAGAGGTGTCAAGTGGGCCGGCCTTGGGCCGGCCCAGCTCAAGTCCATCGGGCCTCCAGCAAATCGGGTCAGGGCCGGGCCAAGGGGGCTGCCAACCGGGCCAGGCTGAGCCTGGTTTTGAGGATATCACTACAAGAAAAAAGGTCTTTTGCGACGAATTTTCAGCGACGGAAATTATTCCGTCGCTAAATCATCTTTCACCGACGGAAAGTATCGTCGGTAAAATGTCCATCGTTAAATACTATTAGCATCGGAATCAGACATCGCAAAAATTTTTTAGAGACGGAATTTTGCCGGCGGTCTTTTAGCGACGAAAGTTCCGTCGCTAAAACTTTTTTAGAATTTTTTTATTTCCAAGGGTTTAATAAAACACTTTTAGCGATGGCATAACTCCGTCGCTAAAATGTCCGTTGGTAAAAGTGCGACCTTCATCGACGGATTTTTAGCGACGGATTCATTCCGACGCTAAAAGTGTTTAATAAATCCCCCCGATCTGGTTCTCTCCCTCCCCATTTCTCTCTTCGAAATTTTTGAGTTATCACCGCCGGCGATCCCACGGTGCCCCACCTCCACTGCCCTGTTCTCACTGCCGTTCTCATCTCCATTGTGCCCCACCGCCGGCAACACCTCATCCTCCCCCTGCCGCGCCACCAAGCCTCCACTGTCGCCGCACCACCAACACTGCCACCGCTCCTCACTCCGACGAAGCACAAACCGACGGACGCCCTCACGGCGACCTCTGCACCGGCAGCACCGGTCTGAGTTCTGAAGACCTCCGTCCTCCAGTCATTCCACCAGTCCACCGGCGCTAACAGGCCACATTCTCCCAAATCCCAATCTTCTTCGGTCTTCACCACCGGCGGAGCAATCGGCGACAAAGGTATGTTCCGATTCACCTTAATCCTACCATTATAATTGCTATGCAATTTGATAACTCTTACCTTTTGCTGAGATCATAATAATCTTCTCAATAAAAATACATCTGTGCTGGCCCTATTTATGGGTGAGTTTTTTTATTGGTGTTAGTGTTGTGGTGGAATAATACGTAAACTATGCAAACATACCCATATACCTAAACCCTAAACTTTGAATCTTGGACGAAGATGCTCAGTTAGGACCAGAAAACATAATCTGATCTTCCATCATCACCAACTAATTCATACTATACTAAACATAGCATAATTAACTCAACGGGTGCAAACATACCCATATACCTAAATTGAACTAATTGAACCCTAAATTGAATGCCCCAAATCAACCGAACTCTAAATTGAACTAATAGAACCCCCTAATTGAACCCTAAATTGAAGTAATTGAACCATAATTAAATCCTAAATTGAATGCCCTAATCGAATTGAACCCTAAATTAAACTAATTGAATGCCCTGATCCAACTGAACCCTAAATTGAAATAATTGAACCCCCCCTAATTGAACCCTAAATTGAATGCCCCAAATCAACCGAACCCTAAATTGAATCAATAGAACCCCCTAATTAAACCCTAAATTGAAGTAATTGAACCCTAATTAAACCCCAAAATTGAATGCCCTAATCTAATCGAACCCTAAATTGAATGCCCTAATCGAATCGAACCCTAAATTGAATGCCCTAATCCAACTGAAACCTAAATTGAACCCTAAATTGAATGCCCCAAATCAACCGAACCCTAAATTGATTCAATAGAACCCCCTAATTGAACCCTAAATTGATGTAATTGAACCCTAATTAAACCCTAAATTGAATGCCCGTGATCGAACCGAACCCTAAATTAAACTAATTGAACCCTAAATTGAATGCCCTAATATAATCGAACCCTAAATTGAAATAATTCAAGCGCATCAGATATGTGCATTTTCAACAATTTTTTCCTATTTGAACATTGATAATTTGTTTGATAATTTTAGGTTGTTAATTGTGTATTTGAGAATTGTGATTATTGATCTGTGATTTTAGGTTGTTAATTGATGATTTTAGGTTATTAGCTGTGCATTTGAAATAATTGCCATTATTAATTGATGATTTTAGGTTGTTAATTGATGATTTTAGATTGTTAATTGTGCATTGAGCATTTGAGATATTGAAATTATTGACGGAGGATGGGACCCAATTGGATTGAATGTGTGATTTTTGTTAATTTTTATTGCATTGGGGGGCATTTGAGAATTGAGATTGTTGACGGACGATGGGACCCAATTGGATTGAGATACCTGTTAGTTAGCGCAAACACGGACACCACGTCTGATCGACGGTGTCCGACATTTAAAAAATAAATATTTTAATAAATCAATTAACCCTAATTAATTAGCTCTAACGAGCCTAATTAGTTTTAATTAACCCTAAGAACCTAATGAAAATCAAAGTAGCTGTAATTACCCCAAATTAGCCAAAATGAACCCAATTACGCACATATTGATTATAGTTAGCCTAATTAGTCGTAATTTGCACTAACATAACCCAATTAAGCCTAATTAGGACTAATCAATACTACTCGGCACAATTAAACCCTAATTAGGACTAAATAACCGTAATTAGGACTAAATAACGATCTTTCTGCAGTTTTGATATTTCGGAAAGATTCTTGCATATGTTATCAATTTCTGAATGCATGCATGCATAGAAACCCTTAGTTCTCGTTCAAAGGTACTCATTACAAAGTAATGATTTGTAATGAGCCTTTGGATGTCCAGTTTGGACAATTTGAAAAAGCTAATTGTTTATAAAATAGTATTTTGACTCATGCTTTGTGTTCTATGTCGTGGATATTTGGTACACGTTCTCGTGTGTTTCTCTGGGTGCATACAGATCTGGTTTTCTAGTACCCGTCAAACCTTCTTGAGCAAGGTTAGATGAATATTAGAACATCTAATCGATGTCGTGTACTTGGAGAAATGCGGGGAGGTGCTGCCGAATTTTTCACAGACATCGGACTAAGCATGAGTTATTCACTGTTTTATAAACATGTGCTTTTCTGAATGGGATAGGACCACTACCTGTTCAAGAGTGGAGGGAAAATATGTAGACATGTTGTAACATTCATGCATTCATATTTACATCGGCAATGCCTAATCACTGGTCATTATTGAAGGTGGTATACAGTACCATAATTCAGTCGTCATGTCAGTCGATCGAAGTTGGATGAAAAGGAAGAATGCTGAAGATTTTGAGTGTCGCGTTGACGAATTTCTCGACTTCGCTTATGCGCATCCTGCACATGTTGACCTTGATAAGATAAGGTGTCCGTGCGGTAGATGTGAGTTGTTGCACTGGAGAAAAAGAATTGAAGTGAAATGGCATCTTCGTCAGTACGGTTTTATGGGTGGATACACAAGGTGGACGCAGCACGGGGAAACGATAGTATTGTCGTCCAACCTGGCTAGTCAAACTGAAGTTAGGGAGGAGGCACGATATGATTTTCGAGATATGATTATGGATGCTGGGCATGCTAATGTTGACTGGGGTAACAACAGTCCACAACTGCCGATCGAGGGGGCTCATCAGTTTTATGAGTTGTTGAGAGCTGCGGAAGAGCCGCTGTGGGATGGAGCTCCAAAACACACACGGCTGTCTGCGGTTAGTAGGTTATTACAGTTGAAATCAGACCACGGGCTGAGTGAGAAAGGTTTTAACGAGTTTGTTACCTTCATCAAAGAAATACTGCCCGAAAGTGAAAAGCTACCGCCGTCGTACTATGACGCGAAGAAGATGATGAGGAAACTTGGGTTGAGCTATGACCGGATAGATGCGTGCAATAACGATTGTGTATTATTCTGGAAAGAGAATAAGGATTTGTCAGTATGTCCAGTATGTGATCATTCGAGGTACAAACCGGACAAAGGGAAGAAGAAAAACATTGCATGGAAGATATTGCGATATTTCCCGGTCACACCACGGCTTCAGAGAATGTACTACTCCTCCAGTACAGCTGAACATATGAGGGCTCACCGTGAGACTCGCAGCAACGATGCCGATGTGCTGACACACCCAGCTGATGGAGAGGCGTGGAAGGAGTTTGACCGCAGGCATCCAGTCTTTGCTCAGGAAGTTCGGAATGTTAGACTTGGTCTGGCAACCGATGGGTTCAACCCTTTCGGTCAGTCTACCACGCCTTACTCCTGTTGGCCTGTTATTATTGTCCCTTACAACCTTCCACCAGGCATGTGCATGAAGAAGCCGTATATGTTCTTGTCGTTGCTTATTCCGGGGCCGAAGAGTCCCGGTAAGGACATAGATGTGTATTTAAGGCCGTTGATTGATGAGTTAAAACAATTATGGAATCATGGAGTCGAAACATATGATGCATCCCTTAAACAAAATTTTCAGATGAGGGCTGCTTTGATGTGGACTATACATGATTTCCCCGCATTGGGAATGACGTGTGGCTGGAGCACACATGGGAAGCTAGCATGCCCTGCTTGTATGGGCGTGAACCCCGGTCATACGTTAAAGCACGGCGGAAAGGCCTCGTGGTTCGGATGTCACCGTAAGCTTTTGCCACCGGGCCATCAGTTTCGTAGGCAGAAGGATAAATTTGACGGGACAATCGAGCGTGAGGTTGTCACACTGGACTACCCATCTGGTGAAGAAGTACTCTCACACCTGGAGGCACTTGATACTGACATACCACACGGTAAGGGTGTGCCGGATCGGAAGATTGCAAGGTTCGGGAAAGAGCACAACTGGAGAAAATTTTGTATCTTCTGGGAGTTAGCCTACTGGAGGACGCTCGTTATCCGAAACAACATGGATGTGATGCATATTGAGAAGAACGTTTTTGATAATGTGTTCAACACAGTGATGAATGTCAAGGGCAAATCGAAAGATCACCTTAAAGCGAGAAGGGATCTACAACAGTTGGGTGTACGCCGTGAATTGCATCCTCGGACAGTCAGTGGGAGGACCATACTTCCGAAAGCACCTTACTGTCTAGACAAGAAACAAGTGGAGAAGGTCTGTCAGTGGGTTAAGAATTTGAAGCTTCCGGATGGGTTTGCGTCCAACATATCTCGTTGTTGCAATGTATCGGAATGCAAGTTCCAAGGGATGAAGAGTCACGACTGCCACGTATTCATGGAGAGATTCATTCCTATTGCCTTCCGGGGACTGTTGCCACGGGTTGTTTGCGAGACTTTGACTGAATTATCTCATTTCTTTCGAGATATATGCTCTTCTACGATCCGGGTGAGTAACATGGAAGTGCTTGAGAAGAACATTGTGGTGACGATTTGCAAGCTGGAGAAAATCTTCCCACCTTCGTTCTTTGATTCAATGGAGCATCTGCCTGTTCACTTGGCGTATGAAGCTAAGATGGGTGGACCCGTGCAATATCGGTGGATGTATCCCTTCGAGAGGTAATCCTTAAATTGTTACAGTTGTTCGTTTACACTTAATGCGACATCTGTTATCATTGATATTCCACCTAACTCGATTCGCTAAACTTCTAGGTTCATGTTCCATTTAAAGAAAAAAGTCCGTAATAAGGCTCGGGTTGAAGGCTCAATTGCGGAGGCTTACGTAACGGAAGAACTTGTAAACTTTTGTAGTCAATATTTCGGGCCTAATGTTGGTACGAGGTTAAATCAACTAGGCCGAAATGATCCCGGAGCAAGCACAAATTTGGAAGGGCAATTGTCAATATTCAAGCAGCCAGGGAGTCCGTTCGGCCGAACGTATACTCGATGGCTAACAGATGAAGAGTACAGTGCTGCAACAATATATGCCCTTCTAAATTGTGATGAAGTTTCGGCATTCGTTGAGTAAGTTAAAGTCTTAATTCACTTACATTGCTGTACATAATTGAAAGTGTGTGTTAAGCGAGTTAAATGCATATTGGTTTGCAGTGAGTTCGATGCGGAATCTTTAATCACTGATCCCGCTGGACTTGAATCTCATCGGAAATCACAATTTGTACAGTGGTTCAAAATTCGTGTAAGATTATTTAACGAAATTATATTATGTGTTATATACAGTTCTGTGGCCAATTAGTATACTGATTTATCCTTAATTTTTACCGTCATCTACAATAGGTTCAGTCAATGGATAGACCAGTGGCCTCATGCTTGAAATTACTAGCCGAAGGCCCTAACAAACAAACATCCTGTTACGGAGGCTATATCATCAACGGGTTTAGGTTTAACGTAAAAGATGATGACCGAACAAAACAAACCCAAAACAGTGGAGTCTTGGTCAACGACGACTGTTATGCCGAGAATTGCATGGATTTTTACGGAGAGCTAGATGAGATTGTTGAGCTAACATATCTGGGTTCCCAAAACCGCCTAGTAATGTTCAAGTGTACGTGGTTCGATGTCACATGCAGTAGAGGAATCCGTGTTAGCTCTCAAGGGATTGTAGATGTCAATGTCAAGTCAAGACTTGCATCAGACGAGCCCTTTGTGTTTGCTAGTCAAGCTGTACAAGTCTTTTACGCGGAGGACGTCGCCAATCCCAAATCTCATTGGTATACAACTATCAAGTCCAAGAAATTGCCCGTGACATATGACAGTGAGCTAGACTCCTTTCAAGCCGACCAACCACGTGTCTTGTTTCCTGTTGAGGTCAACAACGAGGAGGACGATCTTCCTCTTCCAACAACACTTCTTGTGGGAGAAGAAGTCGTAGATGATGAAGTATTTTTAGATGTTGAAAGTGTTGGAGATGATGTGACCGAGTCTACTGATGAAGAGGATGAATTAGAAGATGAAGAGGACGACGAGTCCCACGAAGAAGAGGGCGATGAGGAAAGTGATGAAGATGATTCGCAAACTGAAAATGATTGACTTGTAATGTTGTAACATCACGGGAAAAATGTAGTAACATTTTAGAACTTGGGGTTTATTGATGTGTTTTTGCACATCCGTTCATATATATATATATATATATATATATATATATATATATATATATATATATATATATATATATATATATATATATATATATATATATATATATAGTGCCGATGATGATTTATGCCTAAATTATTGTTTTTCACGTGTTAATGTCTTTGTATATAATCTATATGAAGTCAGATATGGATAGGATACGGGCTATTCGTGGCCGGGCTGGACGCCGAGCTGCTTCCTCCCCGGTTAGTCCCACCTCGTCATTGCCTACTGATGACGAGGCACAGAGTGATCGCGGACAGCCATCGGGGGCCCAGCCCCAGCCGTCACCGTCGCCCCAGCCCCAGCCGTCGCCCCAGCCCGACGCAGATTCATCCCACACGCGCGTGCATTCTCCATCTTCCGTGGGTTCTACCTCAGGTATAGTTGATAACGGTGTTTCGTACATTTTCGCTAGCCTTATATTTGAACTGTATTAATGTCTGTGTTTTGTAGGATCTCGACGAGGCCGTGGTCCGACACGCGGGGTACGCATCGACCCCCAGCGTAAACAGAGAGTTACGCTCACGCAGGAGGGCCTGTAAGTACTAAAAATATCACCTCATGCCTTATTACAAAATTTTGGGGTGTTAATTTATATTTGAACTGTATTAATTAATTTAGTTACTTCTTTGGCAGGATCCTGGAGAATATGGCGAGGACGAAGATCGGCGTTCTTGTGAAGGGCCGATTCTTCGAGCCACGCCTGTACTGGAAGGACTGGGATGCCGCTGCGAGGGAGGCCCTATGGGAGGAGTGGCTGGTACGGTGAAGTATTTTTTTCAGCGTTAGTAAATGTTAAATTACAATTTGTTTTATGTTGTTAATTTGTGTTATTGAATGCCTTACAGGAGGGGTTCACGTTTGACACGCCTCAGCAGCAGGTACTGGGGCAGCAGGCTTTCTTTGCCTACATCGGCAAGAATTACCGCCGATGGCTCCACGATGCACGGGACCGGGCAAAGAAGGCGCTGCCCGCGGGTGCCCCGATGACGGACATGGCGAGATATCCCCCACATTGGATATCTCACCGTGTATAGGGGGAGATGATAGATCGGTGGGCTGCGGATCCAGGTTGGGACGCCAAGAGTAAGAGCGGGACTGAGAACAGACAGAACAAAGATCCGACGCACACGGGGGGGTCGGTGCCACACGACATCGTCCGACACAAGAACGCGGTCGAGCACCCGGATCTGGAGGACGATGAGGTCGTAGCTCTGACGTATAATCAGACGCACGTGCGGAAGAAGGACAAGGACGAGACGCACCGGGCGGGCGACTATATTTCAGATATTGCCCGGCGGATCGATGTGAGTCAATTTATTTAAGTTAATGTTTTTTCTTTCTATCCTCAATGTCTGTTTCGTTAATTAATGCCCTAACATATCGTTAAACCACTATTTTTGCAGGCCTCGTATGAACAGCTAAGGGGGTCCGAGCAGCAGTCCGGACAGCCATCAGCGTCCACTAGTACGGCTGCGAGTACTGGGGGGTTGAAGCGATGGCTGGATACGCCGGAGGTCGTGAATCGGCCGAAAGGCCGCATACGCGGCCTGCCTAGCACGACTGCTCGTGCCGTGATAGGAGCGTCCTCACCCCCTACTGCCCCTCCACAGACACCGGCTCCTCGGCCTCAGTTGGACGACGAGGAGATCCAGCGCATTGCTACAGTGGTGTGCCGGATGATCAGGGAGCAGGGCACTGTTGGACAGGCCGCCCTGGCCCCGGATCAGCAGGATCCAGATCCGGGACTCGGGAACCCCTGATGAGCCCCTTCCCGTGCCCGTTCCTAGCTTCCCCCCCCCCCGTGCCCGGCTTGTACTCTTCTCCCCTCTCCTAACCGGCTATATCCGGTTCCCGGCTTGTACATATATGAACTTTTTTTATTATAAATATTTTTTATAATTGATTATATATATTTCTTTCTGTATTGATTATTGCGCGTTGTTGTTGAGATTTGAAAATTGTATTACAGGTCTGGGTAATTGAAAAATAAAAAAAAAATTTCAAAAAAAAAATTGACTTTTGGCGACGGAATAATTATTTAGAGACGGAATATTCCGTCGCGAATTATATTTTTTAGCGACGGAATATTCCGTCTCGAAAATATAAATCCGTCGCTAAACAATATAATTCGCTACGGAATATCCGTCTCTAATTAAAAATAAATCCGTCGGAAAAATGACATATTTAGCGACGGATTTAAAACATTCCGTCGCTAAACTATTAGTGACGGGCTTTTATACGAGGGATTTTTAGCGACGGTGAATCCGTCGCTAATTCTTTTAGCGACGGATTTTGGGCTTTTAGCGACGGATTTTCCCGTCGCAAAAACCCTGTTTTCTTGTAGAGTATCTTGGCCAGCCCCTAGGCCCAACATTTAGGGCTGGGCTTGGGTCGGGCCCAGGCCCACATTTTTTTTTAAATTTTTTTTGGCATTTTCTTGTTATTCAAGGTAAGGATTTTAATTATGGTAATTTGTTATTATTATTTAAGCAAATTGTACTCTAGGCATGTCCATTATTCATAATTTAACGAACCTAATCTTTATCCTTTTATTTCATTATAAATCATATACTTTGAAGACAAATGTGTTTATAGGCTCTCCTCCTTTTATTCGGGCGTCGGACCGACTGCTTGTAAACAAACAGGCGAAGTTACCTCTATTTTTTTATATATACGAAAAAATATCTATCTTACTTGTAAAAACTTATTATATTATATATATATATATATATGTATATGAAAAAATATATATATTTTGTGAGAAATTTTATTCTTAAAACTTATGAGAAGGAAAATAAAAAGAAATTACCTAATCATCCGGAAGTACTTCAACATCCGAGTCACTGCTCTTCCTATCATCAATCGGTTTATCTTGCTCGCGGTATTTCGCATCAAGATAATCCTTCCAACATACACATAGCTCGAGCGACTCGGGGTTAAGACGACTCCTCCTGTCATCCAAAACCCTCCCGCTCGCTGAAAATGCCGACTCTGAAGCAACCGTAGAGGCTTGCACTGGCAGTACATCCCGTGCAATTTGAGCTAAAGTTTTATACATGTTTTGATTTTGTTTTCAAAAATTTAACAAATTAAAATTAACCTGTTCTTGCATTGATAAATCACCATAATGATCAGTATTTGAATATACACCAATCTCATTAAAAGAGGAAAAAGTAGACGAACCTGCCGAATTAGAAGTACCTTCACCTGGTAGTTGTCTTGCTACTAGATGTTCAAAGCCCTTAAGGTATGGCGCATAATACCTCTCAGCAGTTGATGATGAAGCTCGTCCGCGCACGTCAGCAGAATTACGATAGAGGTTGAACAGTTCCTCAAATGTCTTGCTCACTTTCGCTGTGAGTGCGGTTGTATCCTCTACTGGGTGGCACATTAATATCGATATCTCTTGTATCGAGACGTTCACGCCATGCAACTTTAACCTAGGATCTAAACAAGTAGCAACAGCAAAAATAACAGGCAGTTCACTCCAATATTTATTAAACTTTTTATCCATCACTTTTACTATTTCCTTAAAGGGTCCTATATATCTCCATTTTGTTAACATTGTAGCCATCTTAGAATTTCTATTACAGCGAGAGGAGAGGTGGGATAGTACGTACCAGACAATAAATTGGTAGACGTGTAAAATACCTCCAAAAATTCAGCTAGGTATGTGGCCATCTGCCATTCCTCTTGAGTTGGCAAGCCGGCTGGGAACTGGGTTAGTAGAAAATGCGTATAGACTTCTCTGTATGCCAGAATGTGTAAAAGCATATGGTATGTAGAGTTCCACCTGTGGACCACATCTGTAACTGCTCTCCTGCGAGGCATATTATATTCAACACACAACGTTTTAAATTGTTGTGTTCTCGGACTCGAACTATTAACATACGCTGTCATACCCCTCATTTTGACAAGAATATCTCCTGCAGCAGCTAAACCATCTTGAACAATTAAATTAATTATATGACAAACACAACGAACATGAAATAATTTACCAGAAAGTACAGGTTTGAGGCTCTCCTGTAAAGCATCAACAGCAGCTGTATTATTAGAAGCATTATCAAAACTAATACTCATAATCTTATCCTTTAATTTAAACGTGGTACATGCTTTTAATATAATAGTAGCAATGTTCATTCCATCATGCGGAAAAGGAAAGAGCTCGAAAGCGATGATTCTCTTGTGCATAATCCAATCTGCATCAATCCAATGAGCTGTCACACAAGTATAACTAACAAAAGTAAACGGAGATTGCCAAATATCAGAAGTAAGACTAACTTTACCGTCAAATTTATCGAAATAATCGATCAGGCGTGCTTTAGCAGCATTATACTGTCGGAGTGCATCGGATCTAGTTGTGTTTCTATGAACCTTTTTGTACAAAGGTTGAACGTATGTGTTCATATATCTAGAGTGCTTAGCATTATCGGCAAAAGAAAAGGCTTGTTCATCGTGAATAACAAATTCAGCGAGACCGTCTCTTTGCTCTCGCTGATTATAAACAAATAACTTACCGTCAAAAGATAACTGCGTTTGGGTAGGTTCGACGTGGCCTTGTCGAGGTGCACACTGAGGGTAATGCCTGTTAAGATGTCCATTACCACTACCAGACGAAAATAATTTAGCACAGTACTTACATCGAGCTTTTCGGATGCCGTCCACCGTAACGACATCAAAATGATTCCAACACTCGGCTTTCTTTTTTTTCCCCTTTTGGACTTCTGGCTCATTACCGGAGGCATTGCTCGGCCCTTCTTCATCATGACCAGGCATAGGGTTAAGATTATGCCACGGAGTAGTAGCTTCGCCAACCGAGCTGCGTCCTTGACTATAATGCGGGGGGTCTTGATCAGGCGTGTATTCAAAATCTGGAATGTTTTGATTGAACTCCCAATTGGCTTGGGTATCTATCATACAGCCTGTACTCATTCGTCCAGGAACGAATGGTTGTGGTGGTGCTTGGATTGGTGTTTGTGATGGCCGTGGTGCTGGCGCTCGTGTTGGTGGTGGTGGTGGTGTTTGTGATGATGATGATGTTTTTCGTGATGATGATCCACGCTTCAGTTTCTTCAATAATCCAGCCATATTTGACACTAAATAAAATTAGTAAGAGTAACTAAATACACAAGTATAAGAGTAGTAATTAGTAATTAGAAATAACAATTAAAAGAATTAAAGAGTAACAAATGAATCACTGAGAGTAATTCAAAATTGGAGAGAGTTAGTAATTAAAAAAAATTAGTAATAGTAATTGATAAATATAAAAATTCACTAATTACTAATTACTAGACAAAAGAATTAGAGAGTAACAAATTAATAAGAGGAGTGGTTAGTAATTAAAATTTAGCAAGAGTAGTAATTAGTAAACAAGAGTAATAATTAGCAAGAGTACTAATTAGTAAATAAAAGTAGTAATTAGCAAGAGTAGTAATTAGCAAGAGTAGCAAAGCTTGTAGAATGTTTATATAAGAGAGAGTAAGAAGATTGGTGTGAAAAATTAGAGAGAAATGGTGTGAATTTATAGATTTTTGAAACTTCACAAAAGACCAAAATACCCCTAAAAACTATCCGTTTATAGTTGTTGGGGAGGGTAAGAGTGTAAAAACCTTAAAAGAGTTGAAAAAATAAACTTAGACCAAAATACCCCCCAAAGTAGCCGTTATTTTGCTGTTGGGGGGGTAAAAGTGGAATTTAGGGGGGAAAAGGGGAATAAAGCAGTTGAGGGGAAAGGGGGAAAATTAGATTTTCAAAAGTGAAGAGGGGGGCCAGAACGGGCCAAAATCAGGCTTTTTCCTAGTCATTCTTCGGGCCTGGCCAAACCCGGGCTTTTTTCTGAAAAATTTAGGCCTGGCCCAGGCCCTAAGCCCAAAATGGCCGGGCCAGCACTGTTCATGTATGGGCCGGGCCAGCCCGAGCCAGAAAGGGGCCAGGTCGGGCTGGGCCAGGGGCCGCCCGGCCCATTTGACAACTCTATTTAAAGGGGTGGCAGGTCTTTGAACATGGCCACTAACAAATAAGCCTTTTTCTCTTTCTTTTTCCTTTTCTGCTCTTCGTTAAGATAAAAATCACTTTGACACGTTGTTATTTAGCCTTTGTTATACTGTCTACACTTTTAACGTAACATGGCAGAAATGAAAATTTAGCGAATTTGACTAGATAATCTGGTCATAGGGAACAAATTGTTATAATCTTCTCATATCACTTCGCAAAATATGTTCACAACCGTTTTCATGAATATTATTTTTAAAAACCCTAGCTTCCAAAATAAGAAATTGAACTATTATTGTTTCTTCTCTTCCTGCCAAGATAAAAGAAAATGGCATTCGTCACAACAACTCTTACGTGTCATTCCTTTGCCTCAATACGAGATCAAGCCTTCATAGGAATCTCATATCAATTTTGTACCATTTTATATTGTCCTGATGAGTAATTTTTTCCCAAAAATACCTTGTCAATATATCATAGTAAAACAATATGTCCTTATAAGGTATTGATTGCCTTAAAGAATTTGTGGCGACAAATTCATGGCAACTTAATGTTTGATGCCAAGGAAAGTGGGTTCGTACTTACATGGAGGTGCCAAAAAGGCTGCAGTCTGAGTCAGCTTCCAAATGTACAAAGTGAGAGACAGTGAGGGTGGAGTAAGGGCACAGAGCAAGGCTTCCCAGATAGGTCGTGAGAGATGGCAGTACTGCGGAGACGAGGTTGAGACGAACAAGGCCGGCAGTCGACAGTCCAAGTGAAGGTCCAAGTCAGGGTCCAATGCTACAGTCCAATGCTATGTCCAAGATTGTGCCAACTTGTGAACTTGTGTTTCTATCTCTAGAATTCAAGAGCTCTTGAGTTCTAGAGTAAGAAAATGATTTTGAGAGAATGAATCAAAAGTTCCTTTAATGAAGTCCAAAGTCCACTATTTATAGGAAAAATGTGTATGTATCATCAAGTGCCACACGTCGTCCTCTGGGAGTGACACGTCCCAGAGGATCCAAAATTATCGATTCTCCGTTGGACTGTCGGTTCCTAAATTTGCACTGCCTTGCCCCACACAGCATCGCTCTACCTGTCTGAAAAGACTAAAGCCACCGTGACGGTATGATCAAAGTAAGCCCGCTGCCCCACCCCCACCGGTCCAAGCCCTTACTCAATCCCATAAGTGTGCGTCAAGAGACGCGTAGAGAACCTGATAGCGGCTAGGGTTGCCCATGTAACCAACTGTCAGGCGAACTAGTCGCGATGCCCTCCAAAGACCTATACTCCCGTCCCGGAGTGACCCGAGGGTCATTGTCCTGGGGGCGCCGATGATCACCAGTAACATGAGTGGATATGGTCGCAACTCAGTGCCTAATGTCATGTAAGTCACCCCAGGCGGCGATAGCTTTGTGGTAACGAGCCTATCCTGCTGTAAAGGGTCCTTGTGCTGGAGGACTACGAGCGGAGCCCCTCGAAATGCTGCACACTTTGGAGAGTGGGTCGAAGCATGTTCCACGTCCATGGTGGAAGCGCATGGTGTGGTGAATGAGTGTGGTGCCCAGAGGCCTATGACATGATTATAGCGCATGGGCGCGATGCCAACGGCAAGAGACATTGATTGTGGCGCATGGGCAGGATGCTTACAACAAGAGACATGATTGTGGTGCATGGGCACGATGCCTACAGCACGAGATATGATTGTGGCACATGAGCACGGTGCCTATAACACGAGACATGATTGTGGTGCATGGGCACAGTGTCGACAACACGAGACATGATTGTGGTGCATGGGTGCAGTGCCTACAGCACGAGACATTGATTGTGGTGCACGAGCGCGATGCCAACAGCATGAGACATTGATTAATGAGCACGGGCGCCATGCCAATGGCATGAGACATTGATTGTGGCACATGGGCGCGGTGATGACAGTCGCGAGACAATACCTGGTGCCGGGGGCACATGTCATGGAAGTGGTGCATGGGCGCGGCGACGACAGTCGCGAGGCGATAACTGGTGCCAGGGGCACATGTCATGGAAGTGGTGCATGGGCCGGCGACGACAGTCGCGAGGCGATAGCTGGTGCCGGGGGCACATGTCATAGAAGTGGCGCACCGACGCGACGACAAAATCTCGAGACGATACTGGTGCCGAGGTCACATGTCATGAACGTGGCATATGGGCGTGGTAACGACAGTCGCAGAGACTGCGCACGGGCTCGCGTCGAGTGTCCCGGAGGTGGGGAGTGAGCCAAGTGCATATGCTATACCAAAATGATAAATGCGATCTTTAGTAATGACAAAGTTGGGAGTTATGGCACGTGACCGTCAGTGACGGGTCACTCAATGGTAGCGCACGACTTTGGGCAATGAGCATCACGGAGGCAGTGTGCGACCACAGGTGATAGACAACGGACGTTGCAAGGTTATTGTGCAAGCATCAGTAAGCATCGCGAAGATGCAAAGTCCTGTGAAGACAAGTGCACATGTGAGGGGAGGCCAAAGGCCAACATTTAGGGGAAGGCCAAGGCCAACAAGCTTGGAGAGACCGAGGCCAATCCCTTAGGGAGGCCAAGACTGACCTCAGGGGGTGGCGAAGGCCAAGGCCATCTCTTATAAAGAGAGGCCACTCCCCCTTTTGGTAAACTTTGGGCATGCAGACGGTGAGTGTTTTGGTGGACAACGCGGAGTAGGGTAGTCGAGGTAGGACAAGCATGTTGTCGTGAGTCGCACCCACATAATGAACAAGGTTCCAAAGTCACACACGAAGCGTACAAAACGAACAATGCGTGAAAAGGACTTTGCGCAAGGAGTGAGTAACAGGGGCGAAAGGCCAAGGTCAGCCCCCATGGGAGGCCGACGCCAACCCCATAGGTAAGGGGGAGGTCGAGACTGACCCCATGGGGTTGGCCAAGGCCTTTGCCCCTTGACCCTGTTGCTCTGGTCGTGCTGTCGGTCGATGTTTTGGACAAAAAGGAGTTTAGGTATCTGTGGTGAGATGAGCACGTTGCCATGAATCATGCCAACGTAACAAATGAGGTGCCCAAGTCATGTACGAAGAGCACGTAGCGAAGAAAGCACGAAAATGGACATCGCGTGGAGAGTGGGTGACTTGGGGGAGACCAAAGGGCAACTTTGGGGGGAAGGCCAAAGCCAACCCTTTGGGGGAGGCCAAGGCCTACCCCATGGGCAAGGGGGAGGTCGAGGCTAACCCCATGGGGTAGGCCAAGGCCTTTACCCCTTGATCCTATGGCTCAGGTTGCGTCATCGGCCGATATTTTTGGTAAAAAGGTGTTCAGGTGGTTGTTGCGCGACGAGCGTGTCACCGTGAGTCACGCCGTCATGAAATAATGGGCACCCAAGTTACGCCCAAGGTGTGCGAAGTGAGAAGCGCACGTGACATGAGTGTGCGCACTTTGACTGGTTCGATGCGTTGAAAAATTGACCGTTGACCGTGTCGATGTGTCATGCAAAATGGGTCCCATAGTGGGCCCTTGGGTACAACCATAATAGGTTGGGAACATAAGCCCCTTGCGAGTGAGGTGCGTAGAGGGGCAACCCGAGAGGGCACCCCACGCATAATCGCCGCTGTCTGAAAAAATAAGGCGTCGTGATCGAATTTAGTGAACGGACACGATTGTGATAACAAACTTGGAATATCAAAATTTTCTGTGAAGTTTTGCGTTTTTTTTAGTGATGAAGAAAAAGGTAACCCGAAAAATGTAACAGTGATATCAAGAAAAGAAAAAAAAAGGCAGCGACAAAAACAAAATGTCCACTTCTGTTAGTGTTAACCTGGAAAAGTGATAACGCGAAAAAATAAAATTTTATTTGGAAATGGGTTTGCTCGAAATTGTTAGTAGCGGTAAAATTTAAAGGACGTTAAAGTTGTAATGTCCTTCCCGTCAAAGATAACGCAAAAAGACTTAAGCTGACCGGAAAATGGGTAGCAGTTTGAAAAAAGAGTTGTTGGAGTTTTGGGAGAAAAGTTTGAAATTTGAATGAGTGAATTTTTTTGGGGGGAAAGTTGAAAAAAGAGTTTTTGGGAGGTGTGAAGTCCTTTAAGACTTTAATTAGTCTTACATTTCAAGACCTGTACTTAGAAAGAAAGAGAGAAGAGAGGAAGAGAAAGAAAGGAAGAAGAAGAAGAAGAAGAAACTTGGAGTTTGAAGACGTATGGTAATGTTGAGGACATCACAAGAAGCTAGAAGAATGCCACAAGGAAAAAGAGGAGAAGAAGGGAGTAGGAGTGGTCGACCACATCATGAGGCTGAAGCACACTCCATGGCCGAGGTCGCCGCTCGGTTGGAGAAGGGGGGCGTTGGGCGTGGGGGATGGGGTGTTGAGAGAGTGATGGAAGTGGGGAAGCATGGAGGGGCGAGGTCGGTGGCCGAAGCCAGCCAAGGCCGTGAGGCTGAGGCCTGACCCAAGCCGCCAGGTCGAGGCCGCAGTTGAGGGTGGTGCGGGAGTGAAGGGGAAGGGGGGAAGGGGAGAGGGGGAATGGGGAAGGAAAAGGAGAGAACGGGAAGGGGGAGGGAGGAGGAAGGGAGGGAGGGAGAATAGGAGAAGAAGAAAGAAGAAAAAAAGAAGAAGAAAAAAAGAAGAGAGAAGGAGGGAAGAAAGGGGAAAAGGAGGTAGAGGCTGACCGTGGGGCCAAGGCCAACGGCGGTGGTGAGCTCAAGGCCGAGGGCTCTCATGGGGCCGAGGCCGAGGATCATGGTTCTGCGGTGACGCACAACTTTGAGTCATTGGGTCCAAGCAATGAGGCAGGTGAAGTGCAAAAAAAGATGAGGAATAAACATAGTGCGCGACGTCGCGGTGAAGAGAGTGGGCGATCAAAGTCGTTGTGGGGTGATGTGTTTCAGGACAATGAGGCCGTGCTGGTCAAAATGGTGGGAGTGCCGTTGAGCTTTGATGGTGGAGCAAGGAGCTTTGATCCAAGGCCGAGTCAAAGCAATGTATTGTTGAAGGCGAAGGGGCGGTGTCTAGATGCCCATCCAAGGAGCTTTCTAGAGAGCTAGGCGAGCGAGTGGCTACAGATGTATTTTTAGGGTCTTGGAGTTCTTCGACGGTGGCGGAGAGTCCCATGGTTCCCTCGCCGCATGTCCGCATGCCGAGCGGGGAGGTTACCCTGGTGGTGTCATCGAGGTATGTGCCGGGTTTGTTGGCAAAGCGATTACATATACAGTGGTCTCCTAAGATGTTCAAGGGCCACAACACTATGCCGGTGGGGTGGAACTTTTAGTGCACTTACATGTTGGAGCGTTCGGTTTGGTTAGAAAGGTTAGAGGCCCTGGGGTTGGTGTCTGTGATAGAGGCGACATTCAAGGTGATTGATCCGGTGAGAGATTTTAAGGGCTTGATGTTGTTGCTTTCTAGGTGGAGCTCGTAGATGCATACATTCATCACGGAGTTTGAGGAGATTGGGCTGACACTTCTTGACGTGATGATGCTGACCGGGTTGCCGATGCACGGGACGGAGGATGCTTGTGCACCGCAGTTGACAGGGCCTGAACGGTTGATTGTGAAGGAGCTGTAGGGGTTCGCGGCCGAGATAAAGAGCAATCGGAAGGGTACGTACAGCGGGTGGGTCAAACATTTCTATGGTACGGCAACCGCACTACCCTGCAGAAGTCGATGTTAGATTCTAATTTTTGCTTGGGTCCCTGCTATAGGGACTAGAGGTACGAGCTAGCGGGATTCCTCGCCATGTTCTTGTCGAGGTATGCGTTTCTATTGTCTTCATTTCTGCATTGCTTGCATGTTGTAGTTCAATTTCTCTTGTATGTGTAGCACGTCAAATCCTATACTTAGAAAAAAATTTGTGTTTCGGAAAGTTAGCATAGTCATACCACCATGCATCGCACTTTATGTTCTGAACACGGTGGGTGGTCGTAATAGATGTTATATGTTCTATACTTGTAGGTTTGTATTTGAGAGGACGCTGGAGGATGGCGTTTCCTCGAGGGTGTTCAAATTGGCCGTTAGGATGGTTGGGGCGGTCGAGTCGGGCTGGTCCCCATTTACTTAGGCACATTGTACTTGCGTCTGGACCAGTTTTCCAATGACTTGCAGAGGTCATATGGACGCTATCAGGTGGCGACGTATGTAGATTGGATGTTTTTACATCGATATCTATTTGAGATCTACATGGATTATCGCCCTGGGGGGTTTTCTTTGGTACATCCGTAGCTAAGGAAGGGTACGGTGACTAGGCCAGGCAGGTCACGTGAGGTGTCGATCTGATACACAGGTGGCCGAGTATATGCTTGGGCAGGCGGGAAGAAGCCTGGACGTGAGCTGGTATACATATTTGATGATCAAGATGAGTGCATTCCCCATCTGTATACTGACATGCATAGCTCGTATGGTACTCCTCCATGGGTAGGTCTGCAGGACCCTAGTGTGCAACTGCATAGCCAAGATGAGTTTACAAACATGGGGGTGGCCTTGCTAGTGGCATATTTTTTGGGGTGGCTTCCCGTATTGACTGATGACGGTGGGAAGCCAACTATGACCAGATATTATGTGGCGAGATACAGTCTTGACTGTCTATCCATGAGTTTTGGTTGTGATTTAGAGCCCCCATGTGGCTATGCTAGGCCTTGGGAGGTGAAGATGGCCTTTGGGTTAACGATCTTAGAGGAGGCACAGAAGTGGCCTGTACTGATAGAGGAGTGGAGGACGCCGGGGACCTTGTCGACAGGAGTAGTGACTGTAGAGTACGCGCGATGGTGGGAGCGAGTACTAACAACGTGGTCAGAGTGGTTGTCACAGGCGCTGCCTATCAGGCCGCAGTGTGACGCCATTGCCGGAAACAAGATTGGGGTTAATATCAGCATAGGTTACGAGGTAGTCTGGCATGCTGATATTATTTACTGTTGTATCAGATTTACCAGCACCAGCACACCCTCTGCGGGTGTCGACATCAGCATGTGTGCCGAGGGTGCTAGGTGCCGGCATCGGTCCCATTTCATCATTGAGGGTGGGTATGATGGAGAGTGCACAATGGACAGGTGCATATTCATTGACAGGTGATAGACACAAGCCGAAGAGGCCGCAACAGGTGCTGGAGGAGTCTGACTCTGAGGTTAGTGTTACTCTTTGCTTTCGTTGCACAGTTGCCGATTATCATGTTAAGTGTGTTCTAAGATTATTCTTTTTTTTTTCTTATTTTTTTTTTATACAGGAGCTTGATGATGCTGACGATGCCGTTGATGTAGAGTCAGACGACATGGCGGAGGATGCCGAGACTGTCAGTGATAGGGTAGAGGAGCTGGATACTGAGACAGCTGATGAAGCCGAGGAGATGGATGCTGTGGATGACGATGAGTTCGGGGAGATAGGTGTTGTGGTCGACAATGAGGTCCAGCCTATGGATAGTGAGCCTGAGGCAGCGACGCAGGCATCAACATATATTGTGGATCCGGTTAGTTGGCTGAGTCCATCGCCTGTCTTAGTCGAGGCGATGTTTGATGGCCAGATTGGTCATATGTTTGAGAGGGATGATTGGTGGACCAACAGAGAGCCAGATACTCCGGTAGGAGCGCATGATGGGTTGTCGGTGATGCATGTAGTGATTAGAGATCCGATGCTGCCGTATGATGTGTTGGGTCCGTCTATTGTGGAGCCTATGCCGGATACATTTGCCTATGGGAGTTGAAAGGTTGTCTTGGAGCAGTCTTCAGGATTTATTCAAATTTGGTTGTAGCTGGGAAATCCATCCATGAAAGATAGGGTTTCGTGTTCGGCAACGGCCTCTATAAGCATGTCAATGTTGGGCAATGAGAACTCATCTTTAGGGCATGCTTTGTTCAAGTCTTGAAATTCAATACAAACACAGACTTGGCCATTTTTCTTTTGTAAGGGGAGAACGTTGGCCAACCATATGTAATGAGTAATATGTTCAATGAAGCCAGCCTGCAAAAGCCGTTCTATTTCTTTCTTGATCTTCAACTCGAGCTCGGGGAAGAAGGTCCATAAGTGTTATTGGACGGGGATGGACCCGAGAATAATATTGAGGTGGTGTGTCACCAAGGTAGGGTCCAACCCGAGCATCTCATTGTAACTCAATGCCAATACATCGTGATATTTGCAAAGGAGGGTAACCAATTGCTCTCTTTGGCCCGGGGCGAGTTTTTGTGCCAATGTATGTAATTGGTGGTTCCTCCCCTTGATTGGCCATGTTGATTTCTTTAAGATCTTTGGCCTGTGGTCCAGGGCCGTCTTCACAGTAAGGTGGGGCTGCACCCGGGGTGAGTTTAGGGTCTGACGAGCAGTGTTCTGCTGTGCAACACCATTTAGTGTCTATGGGAGGGTCGAGGTTGAGGGGGTCAGATGAAGGTGGGGAGCTAGCCTTTGTAGCGGGCTGTGTTACCGAGGTTGACCCTTTGTTCTTACCATTCTTCTTGGCTTTGGACTTTGGGGGTTTGTTACCACAACGGTTGTCCCAGTCTGGCAGCTTGGCCGAGTGGATGTGAGTAGCATTCTCACCATCCTCCGTGAGTTCAGTAAAGAAAGAGGCCTCATTCAGCACATTCTAAGGGGGCCTTAGTTGTGGGGATTTTCATCGCTACCTCGTGTCCCGCAAGACCGGCCACCAGTTTCACACACTGGTGGTACGTTGAGGGAACGACCTTGTTTACATGGATCCAAGGTCGACCAAGCAGGAGGTGGAAGGCAGGCTCGTTATCTATCACTTGGAAGGTAGTGTCGCGACGGACAGTTCCGACCATGAGGTCGACACTGATCTGGCTAAGAGTGTGCTGTTGACCTTGCCCTAAGTCGGTGATATTGATCGGGTCGTGTATGATTTTTCTCATGGAAATGCCAACCCGTTGCAAGGTAATGAGGGGTATGATATTTATTGAGACACCACAGTCGACTAAGGCACGATGAAAGCCTGTGTAGTTGATGGTACATTCTAAATACAGTGGCCGGTTATGATGCTTGACTGACGGCGAGTCTTTGTCTGAAAAAAGCAATATTGTGGAAGGGATATGTCTGAGTTCTACCTGAGCAGCGAAGCATTCGGGACCAAGGCCTGTAGTGGCCTCAATCACACAGTTTGAGAGGTGGGCCCTTGCCACGGGTGAAAAGCCCATTTCATCAAAGAAGCCTTTGATTTTTGACATCTGTCCAAAGGAGGACGTCAGCTGACTAGCCGAAGGTACATGAGGTGCGACGGTGGGGATGGCTTCAGTCGAGGCCTCCAGAATGACATGCTCTACATGGTCAGTGACAACCATGAGAACTTGATGCTCCTTATTGTTATTACCGTGCGGTGGATATAGGGTGCCCACGCACATCATTGTTTTTCCTTAGCTTAAGTTCACCCGAGGTGACCTTCCTTGCAAAAATGTCTCTTAGCCCATTACAGTGTTTAAGGTGATGTCCGACAGCCCGGTGGTAGGGGCAGTAATTGGGCTTGGCCTTATTCACTTCTGTGACATTCGTCCTCATCGGTGGCAGTTGGAAATTATTGTCATGTGCTACCCAATCTGCCAGAAGCTCTTTCACTGTATTCAAGTCGCATGGGTAGTTAGAGGTGGGCTCTCGCTGCTTTCTCTTGTCGGGACATCAGTCCCCCTCGTAGAACTGATGCTTATAACCACTGCAGTTATTGTTGTTATTATTCTGAGCTTCGGATGTTTCGGTTGTTGAGAGGAGTGCATTCAGCGGTCGAGGCTTCCATGGCTTGATGGGACCGACCGACTCGTAAGTACGGTGGGCAGTCTCCTTGAGGTGTCCCCACGACCTCAACTGTAAGTTCTCAATCTGCACCCGGTATACATCACTCATGTTCTTGATGCACATTAGAACTGATGTTTCGTCTTTACTGAAGTCCATACACTCGAGGCACTTGAGATAGAAGCGGTGCACGTATTTATTCGAGTCCTCCCCTGGATTCTAGCATATGCCAACAATATCAACAATGGTGACTCGTTCGGTCTCGTAGTGAAATTTTTCCAAGAAAAGTTGGACCATTTTACTCAAAGAATGGATAGTCCCCGTAGGGATCTAGTTGTACCAAGTATATGCCAAGCCTGTGAGGGACTTGTGAAACTCCCTTAACTTCAAACTATCTCCTGGGCCATATTCTCCTGCAAATCTTGTCAAATGCTCACAGGCGTTGCCCCTATGTCCGTTAAAGACCACATAGGTTGGTTATTTGTATTTAAGAGGGTTGGGTGTGATAGCTATATCGTTGGCATATGGGGCATGACCTGTCAGCCGGGTGGAAGAGTCAAGTTCGGAATTCCTTGACAGGTGATGGATAAGTGCTTCCAAGTCTTACCAAGTGACATAATTAGGGGATGGTTCCTCGTTACCGGTCAATGGGTGGTGGTTGGCTTGGGCTCCACGAGCTCCCGAGCCCCAAGATGAGGCAACTTGATGAGCAGGAACAGTGGAAGGTAAATATGTGATAGGTGTTGGTAGTGGCAACTGTATGGGGTTTTGGGTGGGTGGGCGAGACATATCCACCATTTGATCGTTTGTTTGGTGTTGTTCAGTTAGGTAGGGGTTAGGCTCAATCTCAATAGAGTCGTGAGTTTTGAAAGAGCTTCGGGTTGGCATATGCTGAGGTGTGACAATAGGAAGGATCAGTTGCAACACCTATCCAAGGTCTGCTTGTGGTCTATGGGATGGCACCGTAGAAGGAGGGGCGTCCGATACATGTGGTGATAATGTCATGAGTCTTACCGCCAAGGGTTTGGACGATCGAGGCAGTGACGGTCGCGACACTGGGGCCTGAGCGGCATTAAGAGCCAGCCCAGGTCCTGAAGGTTGGACCAGTGTAATGGATTGCTGGGAGGCCAACGCCTGTATGATTTATGTATTTTCATAATGACGGCCATCAGAGTGGTTTGCGAGTGTTGCAAGTTGGTTATGGTAGGAGTAAATTGTTGTATGGCTGTATTGACAATCCCTTGCACATCAAGTGCAGTGATTAAGGGTTGATCTTGGTGTCGTGTGGCACTTGTCTCTTCTTGGTCACCAATGTGGGCTTCTTCTTGCACAGTGGGAATGAGGCCTTGGCTGGTGGTCCTAGTAGCTCTCCATTGCACGGGCATGATGCCTAAGTGTAGATGGTATGCATACTGCAATACGATGCTCACCTCCCCAGCAGAGTCACCAAAATGTTGCCAAGGAAAGTGGGTTTGTACCTATGTAGAGGTGCCACAAAGGCTGCAGTCTGAGTTAGCTTCCAGATGTACAAAGTGAGAGACAGTGAGGGTGGAGTAAGGGCAGAGAGCAAGGCTTCCCAGACAGGCTGTGAGAGATGGCAGTACTGCGGAGACGAGGTTGAGACGGGGCTGGCAGTTGATAGTCCAAGTCAAGGTCCAATGCTACAGTCCAATGCTATGTCAAAGATTGTGCCAACTTGTGTTTCTATCTCTAGAATTCAAGAGCTCTTGAGTTCTAGAGTGAGAAAGTGATTTTGAGAGAATGAATCAAAAGTCCTTTTAATGAGGTCCAAAGTCCATTATTTATAGGAAACAGTGTGCATGTGTCATCAATTGCCACACGTCGTCCCCTGGGAGAAACATGTTACTAGGGGGTCCAAAATTACCAATTCTCCGTTGAACTGCCGGTTCCCAAAATTTGCACTACCTTGCCCCACGCAGCGTTGCTCTACCTGTCTGAAAAGATTAAAGACACCGTGACAACATGATCAGAGTAAGCCCTTACTCAATCCCATAAGTATGGGTCAGGAGACGCATAGAGAACTTGATGGCGGCTAGGGTTGCCTCTGTAACCAACTACTAGGCGGACTAGGCGCGATGCCCTCTAATGACCTATTCCTGTCCTGGAGTGACCCGAGGGTCGTTTTCCTGGGGGCACCGATGATCACCGGTAACGTGAGTGGATATGGTCGCATCTCAATGCATAGTGTCACGTAAGTCACCCCAGGCGGCGATAGCTTTGTGGTAATAAGCCTATCCCGGTGTAAAGGGTCCTTGTGCCGGAGTATTACGAGCGGAGCCCCTCAAAATACTGTACACTCCGGAGAGTGGGTCAAAGCATGTTCCACGTCCATGGTAGGGGTGCATGGTGTGGTGAATGAGTGTGGTGCCCGGAGGCCTATGACATGATTGTGGCGCATGGGCGCGATGCCAACGGCATGAGACATTGATTGTGGTGCATGGGGGCGGTGCCTACAACACGAGACATGATTGTGGTGCATGGGCGTGGTGCCTACAACACGAGACATGATTGTGGTGCATGGGCGCGGTGCCTACAACACGAGACATGACACGGGCGCTATGCCAACGTCATGAGACATTGATTGTAGCGCGTGGGCGCGATGTATATGGCATGGGACATTGATTGTAGTGCATGAGCGTGGCGACGATAGTCACAAGACAATACCTGGTACCGAGGGCACATGTCATGGAAGTGGCGCACGGGGGCGGTGACGACCGTCTCGAGACTATACTTGGTGTCGGGGGCACATGTCATGGAAGTGGCGCACGGGCACGGCGACGACAGTCGCAGTACGATACCTGGTGCCGGGGGCACATGTCTTGGAAGTGGCGGATGGGCGCGACGACGACGACAGTCACAGAGACAGTGCTCGGGCATGCGTTGAGTGTCCTGTAGGAAGGGAGTGAGCCAAGTGCATATGCTATACCAAAATGATAAATGCGATCTTTAGTAATGACAAAGATGAGAGTGATGGCACATAATCGTCGGTGACTGGTCACTCGATGGTAGCGCACGACTTTAGGCGACGAGCATCGCAGAGGTTGTGCACGACCTTCGGTGATGGATGATGGACGTCACGAGGTTATTGTGCAAGCATCGGTAAACATTACGAATAGGCAAAGCCCTATGAAGACAAGTGAACGTGAGAGAGGAGGCCAAAGGCCAACATTTGAGGGAAGGCCAAGGCCAACCCCCTTGGCTTGGCCGACCCTAGGGAATGGCCAAGGCCATCTTCTATAAAGGGAGGCTAAGGCCACTCCCGCTTTTGGTAAACTTTGGGGACGCCAACAGTTAGTGTTTTGGTGGACAACGCGGAGTTGGGTAATCGAGGTATGATGAGCGTGTTGTCGTGAGTCACACCCATGTAATGAACAAGGTGCCAAAGTCACGCAAGAAGTGTACGAAATGAACAATGCATGAAAAGGACTTTGTGTGAGGAGTGAGCAACTGGGGGGGGGGGGGGAAGGCCAAGGCCAGCCCCCATGGGAGGCCGAGGCCGACCCCATGGGGTTGGCCAAGACCTTTTCCCATTGACCCCGTTGCTTCAGTCATGTCGTCGGTTGATGTTTTGGAAAAAAAGTAGTTTAGGTATCTACGGTGCAACGAGCGCGTTGCCATGAATCATGCTAACATAACAAATGAGGTGCCCAAGTCACGTACGAAGCGCACGTAGCCAAGAATGCACGAAAATGGACATCGCGTGGAGAGTGGGTGACTTGGGGGATACCAAAGGGCAACATTGGGGGGAAGGCCAAGGCCAACCCTTTGGGGGAGGCTGAGACCGACCCTATGGCAAGGGGGAGGCCAAGACCGACCCCATGGGGTAGGCCAAGGCCTTTACCCCTTGACCCCATGGCTCCAGTTGCGTCATCGACCGATATTTTTGGTGAAAAGGTGTTAGGGTGGTTGTTGCGCGACGAGCGTGTCACCGTGAGTCACGCCGTCGTGAAATAATTGTCGCCCAAGTTACTCCAAAGGCGTACGAAGCAAGAAACACACGTGACATGAGCGTGCGCATTTTGACCGATTCGATGCTTTTAAAAATTGACCGTTGACCGTGTTGATGTGTCGCGCAAAAATAGGACCCCTATTAAGCTCTTGGGTACTACCAAAATATGTTGAGAACAATATTTATATTTGTTTTAGCGACGAGCGTAGTTTGTTTCTAAATAAAATCTTTTAGTTGATGGCAAAGAAATGGGATGGCGAGCATGCTCACTTGGTTTATGATATGAAAATGTTAAAGCATTGACCGGTTAATGTGATGACGTGATCGATGACATGATAACAGTCGATATGTGCACACAAAGCACTGGTAGAAATGAGTGAGGAAAAAAAAAATGACGCCCATCACGTTAGATGATCGGCCATGATCTTCGGTCTTGATGACATCAACAACTTGAAAACCAAAGCACGCAGTTATCCTGTGAATCTTGAGGTAGCTCCTTCTAGGGAAGGGCACTACCATTTCTGTGCATATTTATATGTTAAAAATTTACACAACAATGAGTAATAGAAAGAAGAACAACAAAGAAAGGTAACAAATGCCCAACATAAGATTTATAGCCTTGCAATTCCATTGTACAGTAAAAAGTCTATGATGCAGGACCATAACTTGCACTTTGTTGTCTTTCTCACACTGATGTAGTGTTAGACCCAAAAATGTTTAAATGTATCAAAGTTGAAAAATAAAACCAAAAAGAAAAAATTGACTTTGGCCATTGGGGGTCCCATTTTGCCCGACGCACTCTCAAGTCACGTGCACTTTTTACTTTTTTTTAACGTTAATTCGTCACTAAGAAATTTATTTTTACGCGACTTACGGCAATGCCTCATCACGCTTTGACCATAGCATGTCGCCTGTCGGCATGCCTTGGCACTTGCCCAAGGAGGTTGGCCTCGGCCTCGCCTACCCTTAGGGTTAGCCTCGGCCTCCCCTTAAGGGTCGGCCTCGGCCTCCCCCTAAGGGCGGGCCTTTGGCCTTCTCCTTAGCACCTTCACTTCTTTTCAAGGGACCATGCATCCTTCGAGACACTTGTCTCTCGCGCCCAAGCGCCGACTCCGTGAGCCCTGTCGCCCTCATCCGCGCATCAACTCTGCAACCTCCATCTCCAGGACACTTTACCGTACCCATGCGCCGCACTGCTGATACAGCTGCACACCCTGGCTTTCTGTCAGCTACTGTGCTCGCGCCACCACATACATTTCACCGCACCCATGCGCCACGCCTCTGATACAGCCGTGCCCCTAGCTCTTTGTCACATTACGTGGCCCCAATACCATACACACTCCGCTGTGCCCATGTACCTCATGCTGATGCAGCCACGCCCCATGACTCTCTATCACACTACCATGCCCTCGGCACCTCACACACTCTACCGTGTCCATGCGCCGCATCGCTGATACAGCCGTACCCGCTGGCTCTCTGTCACACTACCACACTCCTTGCGTTGCTCCATCCTTTCACCACATCATGCCCACCTTGCCTCGGTCGTGAAGGATGTTTCGACCCACTTTTCGGAGTGTGCAGCATCTCGCAAGAATAGGCGATTCCTCCGGGACACTATCCCCCTCAGGAAGTTTCTTAACTCCCTTTCCACTAGGTAGATGGTTCCTCCAGGATTCTACCTCTGCCCGTCGGGTAGACGGCTCCTCCAGGATGCTACCTCACGGGTGAGTCCTTGTGCTAGAGAACTCAGAGCGCGTCAAGGTAGCATCCTGAAGGAGCCGTTTACCAACGAACTGAGGTAGTATCCCAAATGAGCGCATCGTGTGATTACATCATCATCTTAACCTTTATAAATAGGGGTCTTGAGAATTCATTCGGGGGATCTGAGTATCGGACTGTGATTACAGGACCTTGACTCTGGACCTAAGTATCGGACAGTGACTGTCATCGTGTATTCACTCAGCACCATCGCCCTTCGCAGCACTGCCACCCTTAGGCTCTCTCTGGGAAGCCCTTGGTCTCTGCCCTTGCTCTATCCTTACTGTGTCCCACATCAACATACTTGGCATCTGACTCGGACTGTATTCCTTGTGGCACCTCCATGTCGACTATGAACCTACTTTCCTTGGCATTAGAAACAATTTAGATTTTTCAATCTGAAAAGCGGGTTATATTTTTCAATTTTGATGACCAAATTTAAATTTGGACTTTAGCTCAACCTATTTGAAAAGTTGGAAAACTTTGGGCATAATGGTTATTTTAAAATTCTAGTAGTTTTAGATATTATGATTATATTTTCTTTAGGTTTTTAATACTTTAAGTACAACATATTGGTTTGGCCTAGGAGCATTGCAGACTTTTTCAGGAGCCTTGGAACAACCACTACAAGGGATAAGGCTTTTGGTGACGGGAAAATCCGTCACTAAAAGCCTCAATTCCGTCACTAAAACTTTTAGTGACAGAACTACTGTCGCTAAAAGTCCCTCGCATAAAAGGGTGTAACTTAAAGTTTTGCGACGGAATTTGAAAATCCGTTATCTAATATTGCAATTTCAGCGATGGATTTCTTTAGAAATTAGCGACGAAACTTCGTCACTAATTCTATTTAACATATTTTAATTTATTTTCTTTTTATGTGAAATTAATTTAATCTGTAACTATTTAGTGATGGAATATAATTTTTAGCAACGGGATATTCTGTCGCTAAAACTTTAGAATTAAGTACACTTTTAGCAATGAAATTAATCTGTCGCTAAAAGTCAAAAAATTTTCCTATTGCCTAAACTTGTAATAAAAAATTCAATCCTCAACAACAACGCACAATCCCCAAGACACAAACAACTATATATAATCAACTTTAAAAAATATTTATTATAAAAAACTCGTAATGTACAAGCCGGGAACCGGATACAGCCGGTTAGGGGAGGGGATAAGATCAAGTACAAGCCAAGTGGGGGGGGGCAAGCTGGGACCGGGCATGAGAAGGGGCTTATCAGGGGTTATCGAGTCCCGGATCTAGATCTTGTTGATTCGGGGTCGGCTTGGCATGTCCAGCAGGGGTGCCTTACAGATCCTGCTCCCTGATCATCCTCAACACCATCGTAGCAATGCACTGGATCTCCTTCTCGACCAACGGACGCGGAGGAGTAGGTGTTTATGGAGGGGCAACGGGGGGTGGGGACTATCCTATCATGACGTGTGCAGTCGTGCTAGGCAGGCCGCGTATGCGGCCTTTCGGCTGATTTACAACCTCCAGTGTATCCAGCCATCGCTTCAACACCTCAGTACTCGCACCTGTACTAGTGGACGTTGATGGCTATTCGGACTGCTGCTCGGACCCCCTAAGTTGCTCATATGAGGCCTGCAAGAACAGTGATATAAAGATATGTTAGTGCATTAATTACGCAACAAACATTGAATAGAAAGACAAAAAATTAACAACTTAAATAAAATTGACTTACATCGATCTGCCGAGCAATATCTAAAATATAGTCGCCCGCTCAGTGTGCCTCTTCTTTGTCTTTCTTCCTCATGTGCGTCTGACTATACGTTAGAGCTACGACCTCATCCTCTTCCAAATTCGGGTGCGAGATCGCATTCATGTGTCAGACGATGTCGTGTGCCATCAACCCCCCATGTGCGTCGGATCTCTACTCTGTCTGTTCTCGGCCCTGCTTTTACTCTTGGCATCCTAGCCTGGATTCTCAACCCACCGATATATCATCTGCCCCATATAGTTAGAGATATATCCAATGTGGGCGATATGTCTTCATCTCCGTCATCAGGGCACCTTCTGGTAGCATCTTCTTGGCCCGATCCCGTGCATCGGGAGCCATCGGCAGTAATTCTTGCTGATGTAAGCAAAAAAGGTTGCCGCCCAGCACCTGCTGATCAGGCGAGTCAAACGTGAATCCATCTTGCAAGGCATTCAATAACACAAATTAATTTAAATATTAAATTCTAATCAAACAAATACTATCTCAGAAAAAGAAACTTCAATGTACCAGCCACTCCTCCTATAGGGACTCCTTTGTAGCGGCATCCTAGTCCTTCCAGTATAGGCATGGCTCGAAGAATCGACCATTCACAAGAACACCGATCTTCGTCCTCGCCTG
>JAVXUP010003641.1:0-7500 GCA_033070095.1 Escallonia herrerae | reverse complement strand
TAGGGTTTAGGGTTTAGGGTTTAGGGTTTAGGGTTTAGGGTTTAGGGTTTAGGGTTTAGGGTTTAGGGTTTAGGGTTTAGGGTTTAGGGTTTAGGGTTTAGGGTTTAGGGTTTAGGGTTTAGGGTTTAGGGTTTAGGGTTTAGGGTTTAGGGTTTAGGGTTTAGGGTTTAGGGTTTAGGGTTTAGGGTTTAGGGTTTAGGGTTTAGGGTTTAGGGTTTAGGGTTTAGGGTTTAGGGTTTAGGGTTTAGGGTTTAGGGTTTAGGGTTTAGGGTTTAGGGTTTAGGGTTTAGGGTTTAGGGTTTAGGGTTTAGGGTTTAGGGTTTAGGGTTTAGGGTTTAGGGTTTAGGGTTTAGGGTTTAGGGTTTAGGGTTTAGGGTTTAGGGTTTAGGGTTTAGGGTTTAGGGTTTAGGGTTTAGGGTTTAGGGTTTAGGGTTTAGGGTTTAGGGTTTAGGGTTTAGGGTTTAGGGTTTAGGGTTTAGGGTTTAGGGTTTAGGGTTTAGGGTTTAGGGTTTAGGGTTTAGGGTTTAGGGTTTAGGGTTTAGGGTTTAGGGTTTAGGGTTTAGGGTTTAGGGTTTAGGGTTTAGGGTTTAGGGTTTAGGGTTTAGGGTTTAGGGTTTAGGGTTTAGGGTTTAGGGTTTAGGGTTTAGGGTTTAGGGTTTAGGGTTTAGGGTTTAGGGTTTAGGGTTTAGGGTTTAGGGTTTAGGGTTTAGGGTTTAGGGTTTAGGGTTTAGGGTTTAGGGTTTAGGGTTTAGGGTTTAGGGTTTAGGGTTTAGGGTTTAGGGTTTAGGGTTTAGGGTTTAGGGTTTAGGGTTTAGGGTTTAGGGTTTAGGGTTTAGGGTTTAGGGTTTAGGGTTTAGGGTTTAGGGTTTAGGGTTTAGGGTTTAGGGTTTAGGGTTTAGGGTTTAGGGTTTAGGGTTTAGGGTTTAGGGTTTAGGGTTTAGGGTTTAGGGTTTAGGGTTTAGGGTTTAGGGTTTAGGGTTTAGGGTTTAGGGTTTAGGGTTTAGGGTTTAGGGTTTAGGGTTTAGGGTTTAGGGTTTAGGGTTTAGGGTTTAGGGTTTAGGGTTTAGGGTTTAGGGTTTAGGGTTTAGGGTTTAGGGTTTAGGGTTTAGGGTTTAGGGTTTAGGGTTTAGGGTTTAGGGTTTAGGGTTTAGGGTTTAGGGTTTAGGGTTTAGGGTTTAGGGTTTAGGGTTTAGGGTTTAGGGTTTAGGGTTTAGGGTTTAGGGTTTAGGGTTTAGGGTTTAGGGTTTAGGGTTTAGGGTTTAGGGTTTAGGGTTTAGGGTTTAGGGTTTAGGGTTTAGGGTTTAGGGTTTAGGGTTTAGGGTTTAGGGTTTAGGGTTTAGGGTTTAGGGTTTAGGGTTTAGGGTTTAGGGTTTAGGGTTTAGGGTTTAGGGTTTAGGGTTTAGGGTTTAGGGTTTAGGGTTTAGGGTTTAGGGTTTAGGGTTTAGGGTTTAGGGTTTAGGGTTTAGGGTTTAGGGTTTAGGGTTTAGGGTTTAGGGTTTAGGGTTTAGGGTTTAGGGTTTAGGGTTTAGGGTTTAGGGTTTAGGGTTTAGGGTTTAGGGTTTAGGGTTTAGGGTTTAGGGTTTAGGGTTTAGGGTTTAGGGTTTAGGGTTTAGGGTTTAGGGTTTAGGGTTTAGGGTTTAGGGTTTAGGGTTTAGGGTTTAGGGTTTAGGGTTTAGGGTTTAGGGTTTAGGGTTTAGGGTTTAGGGTTTAGGGTTTAGGGTTTAGGGTTTAGGGTTTAGGGTTTAGGGTTTAGGGTTTAGGGTTTAGGGTTTAGGGTTTAGGGTTTAGGGTTTAGGGTTTAGGGTTTAGGGTTTAGGGTTTAGGGTTTAGGGTTTAGGGTTTAGGGTTTAGGGTTTAGGGTTTAGGGTTTAGGGTTTAGGGTTTAGGGTTTAGGGTTTAGGGTTTAGGGTTTAGGGTTTAGGGTTTAGGGTTTAGGGTTTAGGGTTTAGGGTTTAGGGTTTAGGGTTTAGGGTTTAGGGTTTAGGGTTTAGGGTTTAGGGTTTAGGGTTTAGGGTTTAGGGTTTAGGGTTTAGGGTTTAGGGTTTAGGGTTTAGGGTTTAGGGTTTAGGGTTTAGGGTTTAGGGTTTAGGGTTTAGGGTTTAGGGTTTAGGGTTTAGGGTTTAGGGTTTAGGGTTTAGGGTTTAGGGTTTAGGGTTTAGGGTTTAGGGTTTAGGGTTTAGGGTTTAGGGTTTAGGGTTTAGGGTTTAGGGTTTAGGGTTTAGGGTTTAGGGTTTAGGGTTTAGGGTTTAGGGTTTAGGGTTTAGGGTTTAGGGTTTAGGGTTTAGGGTTTAGGGTTTAGGGTTTAGGGTTTAGGGTTTAGGGTTTAGGGTTTAGGGTTTAGGGTTTAGGGTTTAGGGTTTAGGGTTTAGGGTTTAGGGTTTAGGGTTTAGGGTTTAGGGTTTAGGGTTTAGGGTTTAGGGTTTAGGGTTTAGGGTTTAGGGTTTAGGGTTTAGGGTTTAGGGTTTAGGGTTTAGGGTTTAGGGTTTAGGGTTTAGGGTTTAGGGTTTAGGGTTTAGGGTTTAGGGTTTAGGGTTTAGGGTTTAGGGTTTAGGGTTTAGGGTTTAGGGTTTAGGGTTTAGGGTTTAGGGTTTAGGGTTTAGGGTTTAGGGTTTAGGGTTTAGGGTTTAGGGTTTAGGGTTTAGGGTTTAGGGTTTAGGGTTTAGGGTTTAGGGTTTAGGGTTTAGGGTTTAGGGTTTAGGGTTTAGGGTTTAGGGTTTAGGGTTTAGGGTTTAGGGTTTAGGGTTTAGGGTTTAGGGTTTAGGGTTTAGGGTTTAGGGTTTAGGGTTTAGGGTTTAGGGTTTAGGGTTTAGGGTTTAGGGTTTAGGGTTTAGGGTTTAGGGTTTAGGGTTTAGGGTTTAGGGTTTAGGGTTTAGGGTTTAGGGTTTAGGGTTTAGGGTTTAGGGTTTAGGGTTTAGGGTTTAGGGTTTAGGGTTTAGGGTTTAGGGTTTAGGGTTTAGGGTTTAGGGTTTAGGGTTTAGGGTTTAGGGTTTAGGGTTTAGGGTTTAGGGTTTAGGGTTTAGGGTTTAGGGTTTAGGGTTTAGGGTTTAGGGTTTAGGGTTTAGGGTTTAGGGTTTAGGGTTTAGGGTTTAGGGTTTAGGGTTTAGGGTTTAGGGTTTAGGGTTTAGGGTTTAGGGTTTAGGGTTTAGGGTTTAGGGTTTAGGGTTTAGGGTTTAGGGTTTAGGGTTTAGGGTTTAGGGTTTAGGGTTTAGGGTTTAGGGTTTAGGGTTTAGGGTTTAGGGTTTAGGGTTTAGGGTTTAGGGTTTAGGGTTTAGGGTTTAGGGTTTAGGGTTTAGGGTTTAGGGTTTAGGGTTTAGGGTTTAGGGTTTAGGGTTTAGGGTTTAGGGTTTAGGGTTTAGGGTTTAGGGTTTAGGGTTTAGGGTTTAGGGTTTAGGGTTTAGGGTTTAGGGTTTAGGGTTTAGGGTTTAGGGTTTAGGGTTTAGGGTTTAGGGTTTAGGGTTTAGGGTTTAGGGTTTAGGGTTTAGGGTTTAGGGTTTAGGGTTTAGGGTTTAGGGTTTAGGGTTTAGGGTTTAGGGTTTAGGGTTTAGGGTTTAGGGTTTAGGGTTTAGGGTTTAGGGTTTAGGGTTTAGGGTTTAGGGTTTAGGGTTTAGGGTTTAGGGTTTAGGGTTTAGGGTTTAGGGTTTAGGGTTTAGGGTTTAGGGTTTAGGGTTTAGGGTTTAGGGTTTAGGGTTTAGGGTTTAGGGTTTAGGGTTTAGGGTTTAGGGTTTAGGGTTTAGGGTTTAGGGTTTAGGGTTTAGGGTTTAGGGTTTAGGGTTTAGGGTTTAGGGTTTAGGGTTTAGGGTTTAGGGTTTAGGGTTTAGGGTTTAGGGTTTAGGGTTTAGGGTTTAGGGTTTAGGGTTTAGGGTTTAGGGTTTAGGGTTTAGGGTTTAGGGTTTAGGGTTTAGGGTTTAGGGTTTAGGGTTTAGGGTTTAGGGTTTAGGGTTTAGGGTTTAGGGTTTAGGGTTTAGGGTTTAGGGTTTAGGGTTTAGGGTTTAGGGTTTAGGGTTTAGGGTTTAGGGTTTAGGGTTTAGGGTTTAGGGTTTAGGGTTTAGGGTTTAGGGTTTAGGGTTTAGGGTTTAGGGTTTAGGGTTTAGGGTTTAGGGTTTAGGGTTTAGGGTTTAGGGTTTAGGGTTTAGGGTTTAGGGTTTAGGGTTTAGGGTTTAGGGTTTAGGGTTTAGGGTTTAGGGTTTAGGGTTTAGGGTTTAGGGTTTAGGGTTTAGGGTTTAGGGTTTAGGGTTTAGGGTTTAGGGTTTAGGGTTTAGGGTTTAGGGTTTAGGGTTTAGGGTTTAGGGTTTAGGGTTTAGGGTTTAGGGTTTAGGGTTTAGGGTTTAGGGTTTAGGGTTTAGGGTTTAGGGTTTAGGGTTTAGGGTTTAGGGTTTAGGGTTTAGGGTTTAGGGTTTAGGGTTTAGGGTTTAGGGTTTAGGGTTTAGGGTTTAGGGTTTAGGGTTTAGGGTTTAGGGTTTAGGGTTTAGGGTTTAGGGTTTAGGGTTTAGGGTTTAGGGTTTAGGGTTTAGGGTTTAGGGTTTAGGGTTTAGGGTTTAGGGTTTAGGGTTTAGGGTTTAGGGTTTAGGGTTTAGGGTTTAGGGTTTAGGGTTTAGGGTTTAGGGTTTAGGGTTTAGGGTTTAGGGTTTAGGGTTTAGGGTTTAGGGTTTAGGGTTTAGGGTTTAGGGTTTAGGGTTTAGGGTTTAGGGTTTAGGGTTTAGGGTTTAGGGTTTAGGGTTTAGGGTTTAGGGTTTAGGGTTTAGGGTTTAGGGTTTAGGGTTTAGGGTTTAGGGTTTAGGGTTTAGGGTTTAGGGTTTAGGGTTTAGGGTTTAGGGTTTAGGGTTTAGGGTTTAGGGTTTAGGGTTTAGGGTTTAGGGTTTAGGGTTTAGGGTTTAGGGTTTAGGGTTTAGGGTTTAGGGTTTAGGGTTTAGGGTTTAGGGTTTAGGGTTTAGGGTTTAGGGTTTAGGGTTTAGGGTTTAGGGTTTAGGGTTTAGGGTTTAGGGTTTAGGGTTTAGGGTTTAGGGTTTAGGGTTTAGGGTTTAGGGTTTAGGGTTTAGGGTTTAGGGTTTAGGGTTTAGGGTTTAGGGTTTAGGGTTTAGGGTTTAGGGTTTAGGGTTTAGGGTTTAGGGTTTAGGGTTTAGGGTTTAGGGTTTAGGGTTTAGGGTTTAGGGTTTAGGGTTTAGGGTTTAGGGTTTAGGGTTTAGGGTTTAGGGTTTAGGGTTTAGGGTTTAGGGTTTAGGGTTTAGGGTTTAGGGTTTAGGGTTTAGGGTTTAGGGTTTAGGGTTTAGGGTTTAGGGTTTAGGGTTTAGGGTTTAGGGTTTAGGGTTTAGGGTTTAGGGTTTAGGGTTTAGGGTTTAGGGTTTAGGGTTTAGGGTTTAGGGTTTAGGGTTTAGGGTTTAGGGTTTAGGGTTTAGGGTTTAGGGTTTAGGGTTTAGGGTTTAGGGTTTAGGGTTTAGGGTTTAGGGTTTAGGGTTTAGGGTTTAGGGTTTAGGGTTTAGGGTTTAGGGTTTAGGGTTTAGGGTTTAGGGTTTAGGGTTTAGGGTTTAGGGTTTAGGGTTTAGGGTTTAGGGTTTAGGGTTTAGGGTTTAGGGTTTAGGGTTTAGGGTTTAGGGTTTAGGGTTTAGGGTTTAGGGTTTAGGGTTTAGGGTTTAGGGTTTAGGGTTTAGGGTTTAGGGTTTAGGGTTTAGGGTTTAGGGTTTAGGGTTTAGGGTTTAGGGTTTAGGGTTTAGGGTTTAGGGTTTAGGGTTTAGGGTTTAGGGTTTAGGGTTTAGGGTTTAGGGTTTAGGGTTTAGGGTTTAGGGTTTAGGGTTTAGGGTTTAGGGTTTAGGGTTTAGGGTTTAGGGTTTAGGGTTTAGGGTTTAGGGTTTAGGGTTTAGGGTTTAGGGTTTAGGGTTTAGGGTTTAGGGTTTAGGGTTTAGGGTTTAGGGTTTAGGGTTTAGGGTTTAGGGTTTAGGGTTTAGGGTTTAGGGTTTAGGGTTTAGGGTTTAGGGTTTAGGGTTTAGGGTTTAGGGTTTAGGGTTTAGGGTTTAGGGTTTAGGGTTTAGGGTTTAGGGTTTAGGGTTTAGGGTTTAGGGTTTAGGGTTTAGGGTTTAGGGTTTAGGGTTTAGGGTTTAGGGTTTAGGGTTTAGGGTTTAGGGTTTAGGGTTTAGGGTTTAGGGTTTAGGGTTTAGGGTTTAGGGTTTAGGGTTTAGGGTTTAGGGTTTAGGGTTTAGGGTTTAGGGTTTAGGGTTTAGGGTTTAGGGTTTAGGGTTTAGGGTTTAGGGTTTAGGGTTTAGGGTTTAGGGTTTAGGGTTTAGGGTTTAGGGTTTAGGGTTTAGGGTTTAGGGTTTAGGGTTTAGGGTTTAGGGTTTAGGGTTTAGGGTTTAGGGTTTAGGGTTTAGGGTTTAGGGTTTAGGGTTTAGGGTTTAGGGTTTAGGGTTTAGGGTTTAGGGTTTAGGGTTTAGGGTTTAGGGTTTAGGGTTTAGGGTTTAGGGTTTAGGGTTTAGGGTTTAGGGTTTAGGGTTTAGGGTTTAGGGTTTAGGGTTTAGGGTTTAGGGTTTAGGGTTTAGGGTTTAGGGTTTAGGGTTTAGGGTTTAGGGTTTAGGGTTTAGGGTTTAGGGTTTAGGGTTTAGGGTTTAGGGTTTAGGGTTTAGGGTTTAGGGTTTAGGGTTTAGGGTTTAGGGTTTAGGGTTTAGGGTTTAGGGTTTAGGGTTTAGGGTTTAGGGTTTAGGGTTTAGGGTTTAGGGTTTAGGGTTTAGGGTTTAGGGTTTAGGGTTTAGGGTTTAGGGTTTAGGGTTTAGGGTTTAGGGTTTAGGGTTTAGGGTTTAGGGTTTAGGGTTTAGGGTTTAGGGTTTAGGGTTTAGGGTTTAGGGTTTAGGGTTTAGGGTTTAGGGTTTAGGGTTTAGGGTTTAGGGTTTAGGGTTTAGGGTTTAGGGTTTAGGGTTTAGGGTTTAGGGTTTAGGGTTTAGGGTTTAGGGTTTAGGGTTTAGGGTTTAGGGTTTAGGGTTTAGGGTTTAGGGTTTAGGGTTTAGGGTTTAGGGTTTAGGGTTTAGGGTTTAGGGTTTAGGGTTTAGGGTTTAGGGTTTAGGGTTTAGGGTTTAGGGTTTAGGGTTTAGGGTTTAGGGTTTAGGGTTTAGGGTTTAGGGTTTAGGGTTTAGGGTTTAGGGTTTAGGGTTTAGGGTTTAGGGTTTAGGGTTTAGGGTTTAGGGTTTAGGGTTTAGGGTTTAGGGTTTAGGGTTTAGGGTTTAGGGTTTAGGGTTTAGGGTTTAGGGTTTAGGGTTTAGGGTTTAGGGTTTAGGGTTTAGGGTTTAGGGTTTAGGGTTTAGGGTTTAGGGTTTAGGGTTTAGGGTTTAGGGTTTAGGGTTTAGGGTTTAGGGTTTAGGGTTTAGGGTTTAGGGTTTAGGGTTTAGGGTTTAGGGTTTAGGGTTTAGGGTTTAGGGTTTAGGGTTTAGGGTTTAGGGTTTAGGGTTTAGGGTTTAGGGTTTAGGGTTTAGGGTTTAGGGTTTAGGGTTTAGGGTTTAGGGTTTAGGGTTTAGGGTTTAG
>JAVXUP010003640.1:57500-58753 GCA_033070095.1 Escallonia herrerae | reverse complement strand
GGCAGCCACGGCCTGGTCGTGGGCGTGGCTTGGCCTAGCCCGTGGCTAGAATTCTCGCAGCATCGAGGTTCCCCCGCCCCCCATTTCTCGGCCAAGGCAGCCACGGCCGTGGCTAAAATTCTCGCAGCGTCTAGGTTTCCCCGCCCCATTTTCTCGGCCAAGGCAGCCACGGCCTGGTCGTGGGCGTGGCTTGGCCTAGCCAATTCTCGCAGCATCGAGGTTCCCCCGCCCCCCATTTCTCGGCCAAGGCAGCCACGACCGTGGCTAAAATTCTCGCAGCGTTGAGGTTCCCCAGCCCCATTTTCTCGGCCAAGGCAGCCACGGCCTGGTCGCGGGCGTGGCTTGGCCTAGCCCGTGGCTAGAATTCTCGCAGCGTTGAGGTTCCCCAGCCCCACTTTCTCGGCCAAGGCAGCCACGGCCTGGTCGCGGGGGTGGCTTGGCCTAGCCCGTGGCTAGAATTCTCGCAGCATTGAGGTTCCCCAGCCCCACTTTCTCGCCCAAGGCAGCCACGGCCTTGTCGCGGGCGTGGCTTGGCCTAGCCCGTGGCTAGAATTCTCGCACCATTGAGGTTGCCCCGCCCCATTTTCCGTGGCTAGAACTCTCGCACCATCGAGGTTGCCGCGGGCTGTTTTTGGGCCAAGGCCAAGGCAGCCTAGCAAAGGCCAAGCAAGGCCACGGCCAAGCAAGGGCAACGCATCGCACCTGCACGGCGCGGCGCGTGGTAGAAAACGCACTTCGGGGCAACGTCGCCCCCCGGCACGAAAACAAGTGCCCCGCTCATTGCTTTTCAAATGCCCACGATAGTGCAACGCATCCGCGAGGTTTGTGCAGAAACGCACGAGCGGTGGCCGGCACCGCACGGCACCCCACGCCGAGACTGCGCAGTGCACCGCACCGGTGACGGCTTACATGTATACCACATGTATCTCAAACGTTCAACCGAACAACCACTCTTGAACCTCCTTACACCAAAAGGCCCATCTTCACATTGCAAACCCCATGTTTATGCCTTTTTCCTATTTTTTCTAATATTCGGTATTTTTAATTCCACCATGCGTTTTCTCACAAAATTATTCCGTCGTGCCATTTTTGATTTTTTGATTCCTGGGTGTTCCTCATATGAAACTAAAATATTTCCCAAAGTTTCAGATTTTTCTCCCTTTTATTCTGTGATTTATGATTTTTTTTGTATTTTTTGATGATTTTTTCTTCGAAAATTCGAAATAAATAGCATACATGTCCAAAAATTCCCA
>JAVXUP010003640.1:32500-37500 GCA_033070095.1 Escallonia herrerae | reverse complement strand
TGTAATGAAGTCCATGCTTACACTCTCCCACGGATGTGCGGGGATAGGCAAAGGCTCGAGTAATCCCGCTGGCAATTGATTTTCCACCTTGTCTTGTTGGCACACAAGACAAGTCTTTACGTACGCCTCCACTTCGTCCTTCATTTGGGGCCAATAGTAGGACGCCTCCACCAAGGCGTATGTCCGTCGTTGCCCCGGATGACCTGCCCAGGGAGTGTCGTGACACTCTCGAATGATCTTCCTCCTCAAGTTGTTCCACTTGGGAACATACACCCGTTGGCCCTTTGTATAGAGAAGGCCGTCTTCTACCCAAAATCGCTGGGTTTGTCCATTCTCCGCAAGCTTGAGGAGTTGTCTGGCTAAGGGATCATGCTCCATTCCTTCCTTGATTTCCTCTAAGATGTCTCCCTTTGCCTCTGACATAGCCGCCAATTCCGCCTTCCGACTTAAGGCATCCGCTACCAAGTTGGCCTTGCCCGGCTTGTACTCCATCACGTAGTCGAACTCGGCCAAGAAATCTTGCCACCTAGCTTGCTTCGGACTCAACTTCCTTTGAGATTGGAAGTAGCTAGTAGCTATATTGTCGGTCTTGATCAAGAACCGACTCCCCAACAGGTAGTGCCTCCACGTGCGTAGGCAATGAACCACTGCAGTCATCTCCTTCTCTTGCACCGTGTACCTCCGCTCGGTGTCATTTAACTTGCGGCTCTCGAATGCTATTGGATGCCCCTCTTGCATCAATACTCCTCCAATTGCAAAGTCGGATGCATCCGTTTGTAGCTCGAACACCTTCGTGTGATCGGGAAGAGCTAGAACTGGCTCTTCCGTAACTGCCTCCTTCAACCCCTCGAAGGCAGTTTGGCACCCCTTGGACCATTCCCATGCTTTTCCTTTCTTGAGTAGGTCCGTCAATGGGGCTGCCTTTGCTGAGTAGCCCTTGATAAACCGCCGATAATAATTGGCTAGGCCAAGGAAAGACCGTAGCTCGGAGACCTTTGTGGGCGCCTCCCACTCCTTGATCGCCTTCACCTTCTCTTTATCCATCTGAAGCGTTCCGCCCTTGATGATGTGACCAAGGAAGTGCACCTCTTCCTTGGCGAACGAGCACTTCTCCCGCTTAACATAAAGCTCGTTCTCTCGCAACACCTTGAACACCGTCTTGAGATGCTCCACGTGTTCCTCCAATGTGCTGCTATATACCACAATGTCATCGAGATAGACCACCACGAACCGATCAAGGTAAGGATGGAATATCTTGTTCATGAGTGTGCAAAACGTGGCTGGGGCGTTGGTCAAGCCGAATGGCATGACCAAGAACTCGAACGCTCCATATCTTGTGACACATGTGGTCTTGGGTTCATCTCCTTCGGCTATGCGAACTTGATAATACCCCGACCTTAAATCCAGTTTGGTGAAGAACTTGGCCCTCCCAAGTTGGTCGAAAAGATCCGCGATCAATGGAATTGGATACTTGTTTTTCACTGTTACCTTGTTAAGTGCCCGATAGTCGATACACATCCGCAACGAACCATCGTGCTTCTTTTGGAATAACACTGGCGCTCCATACGGGGCTTTGGAAGGTTGGATATATCCCGCCTCCCTTAGCTCGGTCAGTTGTCTCCGTAACTCTTCCAATTCTGGCGGTGCCATTCTATAGGGTGCCATTGATGGTGGCTTGGCCCCCGGCTCAAGCTCGATTTGATGATCCACCTCCCTCCTAGGTGGAAGCCGCTTCGGTAGCTCGGGCGGCATCACGTCCTTGTTCCCTGCAAGGACTTCCTCGATCTCCCTCGGTAGTGGTTCGGTTGAGTCCCCCACATGGTCTTCCATCTTTAGGGCCGCCAAATAGGTTGCCTCTCCTTTCTTGACTCCCTTCACGATTTGCATCGCCGACAGCTGCATGGAGGCTAGAGTCTTGGCGCTTGACGTCCCCGCCGACATAGGCACCACACACGACGCTCCCTTCTCCATGATATGCACCGCATTGCTGTAAGGTGACACAAAGGCATTCACTTGCCGTAAGAAGTCAAGGCCTATCACGACCCTGAAGTCATCCATTGGGGCCACCGAGAAATCCACTAAGCCCCTCCATGAACCAAGGCACATCTCCACTTGTCGTGCCGCACCTTGTAGAGGCTTTGCATTGGTGTTGACGGACTTTAGCCATCCTCCGCCGCCAACCACTTTGAGGCCTAGCCGCTTGGCCTCTTCCATTGTGATGAAGTTATGGGTTGCCCCCGTATCCACCATCACTTGCGTGGGCTTTCCGTTCAACTTAGCTTCCACATAGAGCAACCCCTTGCCCGTAGAAGCTTGGCCCTCCCCCGTCGGAACCTTCGCCACGGCTTTGGCATGAAGTGCATTGAGGATTTGGAGCGAGCCCATGTGCACAGCTCCGTTATCGGGCTCCTCGTCTTCCTCGACCAAGGCATTTAACTTGCCTTGTCGTGGGCAATCCCTTGCCCAATGCGGCCCTCCGCAGAAGAAGCATCCGTCCTTGGGTTTGCTTTTGGCTCGCCTCTCCTCTAGCTTGCCATGGCCCTCGGACTTGCTAGTGCCGGCTTGGTTATTCCCCTTGTACCACGCCTTGGGTTTGTCTCCCCCACCTTTGGCGTGGTTACCTTTCGAAGCCACTTGTGCATTCTTCCCCTTCGAGGAGTCCCCCACTCTTGCATACTCCATTAACGACTCTGCCACCGCTATGGCCTCGTCAATGTCCTTCACGCCTCGGCGTTGAAGTTCTTGCTTAGCCCAATTTTGGAGGCCGTCAACGAAGTTGAAAAGGAGGTCTTCTTCTGTCATGTTGGGAATGTGGAGCATGAGAGTAGTGAACTCCTTCACGTAGTCATGGATGCTACTCTTATGCTTCAACTCCCTCAATTTCTTCCTTGCTTCGTAGGTAACATTCTCGGGGTAGAATTGCCGCTTGATCTCTTTCTTGAACACGTCCCAAGTGTCTATGGTGCATAGACCCTTCTCGATATCATTGTGTTTTCTACGCCACCATAGAGTAGCCGTGTCAGTGAGATAGAGGGTAGCAGTCCTTACCTTAGCCTTTTCATCCGTAATGCTAGCACCTTCAAAGTAGCGCTCCATATGCCATATGAAGTTGTCTAGCTCTTTCGCATCCCGCTTGCCTCCGAATTCCTTCGGCTTTGGCGCGTCCACCCTTGGACTATGAGTGACGACGGCTCCACCCGCAATGGCCCTCTTGCACATGGCCGTTTCTTGCCTCGTCTCCTCCACGCCAACTTTAACCACGTCGAGTTGTTCTTGAAGATTCGCGAACAACTCCATGAATCGAGTGCGCAGTTCATCTTGACCCATCACGGCCTTCTTGAGCGACTCGAGCTCCTCCAACACATGATCCTCCAAGGTTTGGAGGTTTTGCTCGACATAGCCCAAGCGGTCTTTCACATCACCCATGGTTTCCTCCAAGACACACGTTCGTTCATCCAAGGAAACGATTGTGTCTCTTGACTTGCTTTGGCCACGACCACCCTTCTTCCCACCGATGGGTGGTAGTGGATCTCGCCCACGTTCCGCAACGACATTCTCCTCGGTAACTCCGGGTGCTCCAACGTTAGTATCCTTGCTTGCCATTGTTGCTCCTTGCTTGGCACGACCCCTCGTAACCAAGCTCTGATACCACCTGTCACGGACCGAACTTTCTCGCTACGTCGAACCGTGCGGCACTTAGCTAGTGAGCCCCTTGCTCGTGCTAAGTCAGCCTTTCACTCGGACTGGGCGATGCTAGAAGCAAAAGCACAAAGAAGAACACAAGAGAGAGTTTGGGAGAATGTATGCTTGTATTGCTTGAGTACAAGAATACTTGTGTGCTTTGCCCAAGTGAGGCCTTAGCTATTTATACTAGTCCACCTCTCGACGGACGGTGGAGATACATTCGATCCTACGGATCATATTCTGCTTCTAGAATTCTCTAGCTATTTACATGGTTCTCTACCATTCTAGAATATTCTTGATCTATCTCTTATGTACAAGAAGAGTATAGAATATTCTGGAGACTTTGCCCAGTCATTGCCTCATAAGCGTCCTCGTAAGCGTCCAGTAGGCGCCTGCGTGGCGTTACTTCTAAAGTTAGCCTCCATATCAAAAATTGCGGGACACTAGGCTGCCTTGCTCGGCCTCGCTAGGCCTAGGCTGCCTTGCTCGGCCTCGCTAGGCCTAGGCTGCCTTGCTCGGCCTTGCCACGCTTGGCCTAGCCTTGCTCGGCCTCGCTAGGCCTAGGCTGCCTTGCTCGGCCTTGCCACGCTTGGCCTAGCCTTGCTCGTCCTCGCTAGGCCTAGGCTGCCTTGGCCCACGCTTGGCCTTGCCTCGCTCGTCCATGCTTGGCCGTGGCTGCCTTGGCTTGCTTGGCAGTGGCCTTGCTCGGCCTTGGCAGCCTTGGCCTTGCGTGGCCTAGGCATCGCTCGGCCTTGGCTTGCTTGGCCATGGCTGCCTTGGACGTCGGCGGCGTTGCCTGGCCTTGGCAGCCTCGGCCTGGTCCTAGTGCGGGGGCTTGGCCTTGTGCACGCGTGGCCGTGGCCTGGGCCACCTGCCTTATAAATGACTAGAAATCTCATTTTGAGGTTTCCCCGCCCCATTTTCTCGGCCGAGGCAGCCACGGCCTGGTCATGGGCGTGGCTTGGCCTTGCCGTGGCTAAAATTCTCGCAGCACTGAGGTTCCCCGCCCAAATTTCTCGGCCGAGGCAGCCACGGCCTTGGCGAAAATTCTCGCAGCATTGAGGTTCGCCCGCCCCATTTCTCGGCCGAGGCAGCCACGGCCTGGTCATGGGCGTTGCCTGGCCCGTGGCTAAAAATCTCGCAGCACTGGGGTTTCCCCGCCCCATTTTCTCGGCCAAGGCAGCCACGGCCTGGTCGTGGGCGTGGCTTGGCCTAGCCCGTGGCTAGAATTCTCGCAGCATCGAGGTTCCCCCGCCCCCCATTTCTCGGCCAAGGCAGCCACGGCCGTGGCTAAAATTCTCGCAGCGTTGAGGTTT
>JAVXUP010003640.1:15000-22500 GCA_033070095.1 Escallonia herrerae | reverse complement strand
CGTGGCCAAAGCAAGTCAAGAGACACAATCGTTTCCTTGGATGAACGAACGTGTGTCTTGGAGGAAACCATGGGTGATGTGAAAGACCGCTTGGGCTATGTCGAGCAAAACCTCCAAACCTTGGAGGATCATGTGTTGGAGGAGCTCGAGTCGCTCAAGAAGGCCGTGATGGGTCAAGATGAACTGCGCACTCGATTCATGGAGTTGTTCGCGAATCTTCAAGAACAACTCGACGTGGTTAAAGTTGGCGTGGAGGAGACGAGGCAAGAAACGGCCATGTGCAAGAGGGCCATTGCGGGTGGAGCCGTCGTCACTCATAGTCCAAGGGTGGACGCGCCAAAGCCGAAGGAATTCGGAGGCAAGCGGGATGCGAAAGAGCTAGACAACTTCATATGGCATATGGAGCGCTACTTTGAAGGTGCTAGCATTACGGATGAAAAGGCTAAGGTAAGGACTGCTACCCTCTATCTCACTGACACGGCTACTCTATGGTGGCGTAGAAAACACAATGATATCGAGAAGGGTCTATGCACCATAGACACTTGGGACGTGTTCAAGAAAGAGATCAAGCGGCAATTCTACCCCGAGAATGTTACCTACGAAGCAAGGAAGAAATTGAGGGAGTTGAAGCATAAGAGTAGCATCCATGACTACGTGAAGGAGTTCACTACTCTCATGCTCCACATTCCCAACATGACAGAAGAAGACCTCCTTTTCAACTTCGTTGACGGCCTCCAAAATTGGGCTAAGCAAGAACTTCAACGCCGAGGCGTGAAGGACATTGACGAGGCCATAGCGGTGGCAGAGTCGTTAATGGAGTATGCAAGAGTGGGGGACTCCTCGAAGGGGAAGAATGCCCAAGTGGCTTCGAAAGGTAACCACGCCAAAGGTGGGGGAGACAAACCCAAGGCGTGGTACAAGGGGAATAACCAAGCCGGCACTAGCAAGTCCGAGGGCCATGGCAAGCTAGAGGAGAGGCGAGCCAAAAGCAAACCCAAGGACGGATGCTTCTTCTGCGGAGGGCCGCATTGGGCAAGGGATTGCCCACGACAAGGCAAGTTAAATGCCTTGGTCGAGGAAGACGAGGAGCCCGATAACGGAGCTGTGCACATGGGCTCGCTCCAAATCCTCAATGCACTTCATGCCAAAGCCGTGGCGAAGGTTCCGACGGGGGAGGGCCAAGCTTCTACGGGCAAGGGGTTGCTCTATGTGGAAGCTAAGTTGAACGGAAAGCCCACGCAAGTGATGGTGGATACGGGGGCAACCCATAACTTCATCACAATGGAAGAGGCCAAGCGGCTAGGCCTCAAAGTGGTTGGCGGCGGAGGATGGCTAAAGTCCGTCAACACCAATGCAAAGCCTCTACAAGGTGCGGCACGACAAGTGGAGATGTGCCTTGGTTCATGGAGGGGCTTAGTGGATTTCTCGGTGGCCCCAATGGATGACTTCAGGGTCGTGATAGGCCTTGACTTCTTACGGCAAGTGAATGCCTTTGTGTCACCTTACAGCAATGCGGTGCATATCATGGAGAAGGGAGCGTCGTGTGTGGTGCCTATGTCGGCGGGGACGTCAAGCGCCAAGACTCTAGCCTCCATGCAGCTGTCGGCGATGCAAATCGTGAAGGGAGTCAAGAAAGGAGAGGCAACCTATTTGGCGGCCCTAAAGATGGAAGACCATGTGGGGGACTCAACCGAACCACTACCGAGGGAGATCGAGGAAGTCCTTGCAGGGAACAAGGACGTGATGCCGCCCGAGCTACCGAAGCGGCTTCCACCTAGGAGGGAGGTGGATCATCAAATCGAGCTTGAGCCGGGGGCCAAGCCACCATCAATGGCACCCTATAGAATGGCACCGCCAGAATTGGAAGAGTTACGGAGACAACTGACCGAGCTAAGGGAGGCGGGATATATCCAACCTTCCAAAGCCCCGTATGGAGCGCCAGTGTTATTCCAAAAGAAGCACGATGGTTCGTTGCGGATGTGTATCGACTATCGGGCACTTAACAAGGTAACAGTGAAAAACAAGTATCCAATTCCATTGATCGCGGATCTTTTCGACCAACTTGGGAGGGCCAAGTTCTTCACCAAACTGGATTTAAGGTCGGGGTATTATCAAGTTCGCATAGCCGAAGGAGATGAACCCAAGACCACATGTGTCACAAGATATGGAGCGTTCGAGTTCTTGGTCATGCCATTCGGCTTGACCAACGCCCCAGCCACGTTTTGCACACTCATGAACAAGATATTCCATCCTTACCTTGATCGGTTCGTGGTGGTCTATCTCGATGACATTGTGGTATATAGCAGCACATTGGAGGAACACGTGGAGCATCTCAAGACGGTGTTCAAGGTGTTGCGAGAGAACGAGCTTTATGTTAAGCGGGAGAAGTGCTCGTTCGCCAAGGAAGAGGTGCACTTCCTTGGTCACATCATCAAGGGCGGAACGCTTCAGATGGATAAAGAGAAGGTGAAGGCGATCAAGGAGTGGGAGGCGCCCACAAAGGTCTCCGAGCTACGGTCTTTCCTTGGCCTAGCCAATTATTATCGGCGGTTTATCAAGGGCTACTCAGCAAAGGCAGCCCCATTGACGGACCTACTCAAGAAAGGAAAAGCATGGGAATGGTCCAAGGGGTGCCAAACTGCCTTCGAGGGGTTGAAGGAGGCAGTTACGGAAGAGCCAGTTCTAGCTCTTCCCGATCACACGAAGGTGTTCGAGCTACAAACGGATGCATCCGACTTTGCAATTGGAGGAGTATTGATGCAAGAGGGGCATCCAATAGCATTCGAGAGCCGCAAGTTAAATGACACCGAGCGGAGGTACACGGTGCAAGAGAAGGAGATGACTGCAGTGGTTCATTGCCTACGCACGTGGAGGCACTACCTGTTGGGGAGTCGGTTCTTGATCAAGACCGACAATATAGCTACTAGCTACTTCCAATCTCAAAGGAAGTTGAGTCCGAAGCAAGCTAGGTGGCAAGATTTCTTGGCCGAGTTCGACTACGTGATGGAGTACAAGCCGGGCAAGGCCAACTTGGTAGCGGATGCCTTAAGTCGGAAGGCGGAATTGGCGGCTATGTCAGAGGCAAAGGGAGACATCTTAGAGGAAATCAAGGAAGGAATGGAGCATGATCCCTTAGCCAGACAACTCCTCAAGCTTGCGGAGAATGGACAAACCCAGCGATTTTGGGTAGAAGACGGCCTTCTCTATACAAAGGGCCAACGGGTGTATGTTCCCAAGTGGAACAACTTGAGGAGGAAGATCATTCGAGAGTGTCACGACACTCCCTGGGCAGGTCATCCGGGGCAACGACGGACATACGCCTTGGTGGAGGCGTCCTACTATTGGCCCCAAATGAAGGACGAAGTGGAGGCGTACGTAAAGACTTGTCTTGTGTGCCAACAAGACAAGGTGGAAAATCAATTGCCAGCGGGATTACTCGAGCCTTTGCCTATCCCCGCACATCCGTGGGAGAGTGTAAGCATGGACTTCATTACATGCTTGCCAAAATCGGAGGGATATGGCTCGATTATGGTTGTGGTGGACCGGTTTTCCAAGTACGCAACATTTGTAGCATCCCCAGCCGACTGCACAGCGGAAGAAGCAGCTCGGTTATTTTTGAAGAACGTGGTGAAGTATTGGGGGCTACCGAAGGTTATAGTAAGCGACCGAGACCCAAGGTTTACGGGTAAGTTTTGGACGGAGTTGTTCAAACTCCTTGGCTCGGAGCTGCACTTCTCAACGAGCTTTCACCCTCAAACTGATGGACAGACGGAACGGGTGAATGCTCTACTTGAGTGTTACTTGCGGCACTTTGTTAGTGCCAACCAGACAGATTGGGCAAGACTTTTGGACGTGGCTCAGTTTTCGTACAATTTGATGAGGAGTGAGGCCACAAACCAAAGTCCTTTTGAGATTGCCATAGGGCAACAACCGCTCACTCCCCTTACGTTGGCGAGTGACTACAAAGGGAGAAGCCCATTGGCGGCGCAAGTGGCAAGGTCATGGAACGAGCAAGCAGACGTGGCGCGCTCTTACCTTGACAAAGCCGGGCGCAAGATGAAGAAGTGGGCGGACAAGAGGCGGCGGCCGAAAGAGTACAACCTTGGGGACATGGTGATGTTAAAGCTGCTTCCGCAACAGTTTAAGTCCTTCAGGAGAGTACACAAAGGGCTGATTCGAAAGTACGAAGGACCCTTTCCCATCGTGGCAAAAGTTGGGAAAGCATCCTATCGGTTGGAGTTGCCGCCAAAGTTGAAGATTCACCCGGTCTTCCATGTCAGTTTACTTAAGCCTCATTATGACGACAAGGAAGACCCAAGCCGTGGAGAGAGTCATAGAGCACCAACAGCAGTGGTGAAGTCCTATGACAAGGAGGCTGAGTATGTGCTTAGTGACAGGCTCGAACGAAGACGAGGTGTTCCACCAACGCGGCACTACTTGGTGAAGTGGAAGGGATTGCCAGAGAGAGAAGCTACATGGGAATCAGCAAATGATCTTTGGCAGTTCCAAGACATCGTAGACCGATACTGCGAGGAAGTTGCGACGAGGGCGTCGCGAGATTAGGTGGGGGAGAATGTCCCGCAATTTTTGATATGGAGGCTAACTTTAGAAGTAACGCCACGCAGGCGCCTACTGGACGCTTACGAGGACGCTTATGAGGCAATGACTGGGCAAAGTCTCCAGAATATTCTATACTCTTCTTGTACATAAGAGATAGATCAAGAATATTCTAGAATGGTAGAGAACCATGTAAATAGCTAGAGAATTCTAGAAGCAGAATATGATCCGTAGGATCGAATGTATCTCCACCGTCCGTCGAGAGGTGGACTAGTATAAATAGCTAAGGCCTCACTTGGGCAAAGCACACAAGTATTCTTGTACTCAAGCAATACAAGCATACATTCTCCCAAACTCTCTCTTGTGTTCTTCTTTGTGCTTTTGCTTCTAGCATCGCCCAGTCCGAGTGAAAGGCTGACTTAGCACGAGCAAGGGGCTCACTAGCTAAGTGCCGCACGGTTCGACGTAGCGAGAAAGTTCGGTCCGTGACACTAGGCTGCCTTGCTCGGCCTCGCCACGCTTGGCCTAGCCTTGCTCGGCCTCGCTAGGCCTAGGCTGCCTTGCTCGGCCTTGCCACGCTTGGCCTAGCCTTGCTCGTCCTCGCTAGGCCTAGGCTGCCTTGGCCCACGCTTGGCCTTGCCTCGCTCGTCCATGCTTGGCCGTGGCTGCCTTGGCTTGCTTGGCAGTGGCCTTGCTCGGCCTTGGCAGCCTTGGCCTTGCGTGGCCTAGGCATCGCTCGGCCTTGGCTTGCTTGGCCATGGCTGCCTTGGACGTCGGCGGCGTTGCCTGGCCTTGGCAGCCTCGGCCTGGTCCTAGTGCGGGGGCTTGGCCTTGTGCACGCGTGGCCGTGGCCTGGGCCACCTGCCTTATAAATGACTAGAAATCTCATTTTGAGGTTTCCCCGCCCCATTTTCTCGGCCGAGGCAGCCACGGCCTGGTCATGGGCGTGGCTTGGCCTTGCCGTGGCTAAAATTCTCGCAGCACTGAGGTTCCCCGCCCCATTTTCTCGGCCGAGGCAGCCACGGCCTTGGCGAAAATTCTCGCAGCATTGAGGTTCGCCCGCCCCATTTCTCGGCCGAGGCAGCCACGGCCTGGTCATGGGCGTTGCCTGGCCCGTGGCTAAAAATCTCGCAGCACTGGGGTTTCCCCGCCCCATTTTCTCGGCCAAGGCAGCCACGGCCTGGTCGTGGGCGTGGCTTGGCCTAGCCCGTGGCTAGAATTCTCGCAGCATCGAGGTTCCCCCGCCCCCCATTTCTCGGCCAAGGCAGCCACGGCCGTGGCTAAAATTCTCGCAGCGTTGAGGTTTCCCCGCCCCATTTTCTCGGCCAAGGCAGCCACGGCCTGGTCGTGGGCGTGGCTTGGCCTAGCCCGTGGCTAGAATTCTCGCAGCATCGAGGTTCCCCCGCCCCCCATTTCTCGGCCAAGGCAGCCACGACCGTGGCTAAAATTCTCGCAGCGTTGAGGTTCCCCAGCCCCATTTTCTCGGCCAAGGCAGCCACGGCCTGGTCGCGGGCGTGGCTTGGCCTAGCCCGTGGCTAGAATTCTCGCAGCGTTGAGGTTCCCCAGCCCCACTTTCTCGGCCAAGGCAGCCACGGCCTGGTCGCGGGCGTGGCTTGGCCTAGCCCGTGGCTAGAATTCTCGCAGCATTGAGGTTCCCCAGCCCCACTTTCTCGCCCAAGGCAGCCACGGCCTTGTCGCGGGCGTGGCTTGGCCTAGCCCGTGGCTAGAATTCTCGCACCATTGAGGTTGCCCCGCCCCATTTTCCGTGGCTAGAACTCTCGCACCATCGAGGTTGCCGCGGGCTGTTTTTGGGCCAAGGCCAAGGCAGCCTAGCAAAGGCCAAGCAAGGCCACGGCCAAGCAAGGGCAACGCATCGCACCTGCACGGCGCGGCGCGTGGTAGAAAACGCACTTCGGGGCAACGTCGCCCCCCGGCACGAAAACAAGTGCCCCGCTCATTGCTTTTCAAATGCCCACGATAGTGCAACGCATCCGCGAGGTTTGTGCAGAAACGCACGAGCGGTGGCCGGCACCGCACGGCACCCCACGCCGAGACTGCGCAGTGCACCGCACCGGTGACGGCTTACATGTATACCACATGTATCTCAAACGTTCAACCGAACAACCACTCTTGAACCTCCTTACACCAAAAGGCCCATCTTCACATTGCAAACCCCATGTTTATGCCTTTTTCCTATTTTTTCTAATATTCGGTATTTTTAATTCCACCATGCGTTTTCTCACAAAATTATTCCGTCGTGCCATTTTTGATTTTTTGATTCCTGGGTGTTCCGCATATGAAACTAAAATATTTCCCAAAGTTTCAGATTTTTCTCCCTTTTATTCTGTGATTTATGATTTTTTTTGTATTTTTTGATGATTTTTTCTTCGAAAATTCGAAATAAATAGCATACATGTCCAAAAATTCCCAAACTTTTTTCTGTACCTCCCTTACATTATTATCTTTCATTTGGGAGTGATATCTCATCACAAAAGTTTGCCCTTCAAAAAAAAAGGGCACTATGACTCCTCGAACAAGGTGACGTCTACTACTGGCACTTTGGTTTTTCCTCCTAATGGTACTATAAGCAGGGGCCTCAAGTGAGCAGCTTGGGCACTGCGAGGGGGGGTTGGCTTGGGCGTGGCTAGGGCATTGTCTCGCAATGATGGCATGATTTTAGTAGCGTGTGGCAGCCTAGTAGCTGCCATCTCGTGAATTCTTCTTGCCTAGCGACGACGTTGCACGATGCCATGCTCGAGGCAACGCCCCCGCTAGGGGTGTTTGGCTTGTGCGTGGCCCGGGCACTGTCTAGCGATGATGGCACGATTTTAGTAGCCGGTGATGGCCTAGTTGCTGTCATCGCGCGAATTCTTCCTGCCTAGCAACGACGTCGCCCGTCGACTCGTCCAAGTCAACGCCCCGACCGACCGAGTTTTCGACCGT
>JAVXUP010003640.1:0-5000 GCA_033070095.1 Escallonia herrerae | reverse complement strand
ACGTCAAGCGCCAAGACTCTAGCCTCCATGCAGCTGTCGGCGATGCAAATCGTGAAGGGAGTCAAGAAAGGAGAGGCAACCTATTTGGCGGCCCTAAAGATGGAAGACCATGTGGGGGACTCAACCGAACCACTACCGAGGGAGATCGAGGAAGTCCTTGCAGGGAACAAGGACGTGATGCCGCCCGAGCTACCGAAGCGGCTTCCACCTAGGAGGGAGGTGGATCATCAAATCGAGCTTGAGCCGGGGGCCAAGCCACCATCAATGGCACCCTATAGAATGGCACCGCCAGAATTGGAAGAGTTACGGAGACAACTGACCGAGCTAAGGGAGGCGGGATATATCCAACCTTCCAAAGCCCCGTATGGAGCGCCAGTGTTATTCCAAAAGAAGCACGATGGTTCGTTGCGGATGTGTATCGACTATCGGGCACTTAACAAGGTAACAGTGAAAAACAAGTATCCAATTCCATTGATCGCGGATCTTTTCGACCAACTTGGGAGGGCCAAGTTCTTCACCAAACTGGATTTAAGGTCGGGGTATTATCAAGTTCGCATAGCCGAAGGAGATGAACCCAAGACCACATGTGTCACAAGATATGGAGCGTTCGAGTTCTTGGTCATGCCATTCGGCTTGACCAACGCCCCAGCCACGTTTTGCACACTCATGAACAAGATATTCCATCCTTACCTTGATCGGTTCGTGGTGGTCTATCTCGATGACATTGTGGTATATAGCAGCACATTGGAGGAACACGTGGAGCATCTCAAGACGGTGTTCAAGGTGTTGCGAGAGAACGAGCTTTATGTTAAGCGGGAGAAGTGCTCGTTCGCCAAGGAAGAGGTGCACTTCCTTGGTCACATCATCAAGGGCGGAACGCTTCAGATGGATAAAGAGAAGGTGAAGGCGATCAAGGAGTGGGAGGCGCCCACAAAGGTCTCCGAGCTACGGTCTTTCCTTGGCCTAGCCAATTATTATCGGCGGTTTATCAAGGGCTACTCAGCAAAGGCAGCCCCATTGACGGACCTACTCAAGAAAGGAAAAGCATGGGAATGGTCCAAGGGGTGCCAAACTGCCTTCGAGGGGTTGAAGGAGGCAGTTACGGAAGAGCCAGTTCTAGCTCTTCCCGATCACACGAAGGTGTTCGAGCTACAAACGGATGCATCCGACTTTGCAATTGGAGGAGTATTGATGCAAGAGGGGCATCCAATAGCATTCGAGAGCCGCAAGTTAAATGACACCGAGCGGAGGTACACGGTGCAAGAGAAGGAGATGACTGCAGTGGTTCATTGCCTACGCACGTGGAGGCACTACCTGTTGGGGAGTCGGTTCTTGATCAAGACCGACAATATAGCTACTAGCTACTTCCAATCTCAAAGGAAGTTGAGTCCGAAGCAAGCTAGGTGGCAAGATTTCTTGGCCGAGTTCGACTACGTGATGGAGTACAAGCCGGGCAAGGCCAACTTGGTAGCGGATGCCTTAAGTCGGAAGGCGGAATTGGCGGCTATGTCAGAGGCAAAGGGAGACATCTTAGAGGAAATCAAGGAAGGAATGGAGCATGATCCCTTAGCCAGACAACTCCTCAAGCTTGCGGAGAATGGACAAACCCAGCGATTTTGGGTAGAAGACGGCCTTCTCTATACAAAGGGCCAACGGGTGTATGTTCCCAAGTGGAACAACTTGAGGAGGAAGATCATTCGAGAGTGTCACGACACTCCCTGGGCAGGTCATCCGGGGCAACGACGGACATACGCCTTGGTGGAGGCGTCCTACTATTGGCCCCAAATGAAGGACGAAGTGGAGGCGTACGTAAAGACTTGTCTTGTGTGCCAACAAGACAAGGTGGAAAATCAATTGCCAGCGGGATTACTCGAGCCTTTGCCTATCCCCGCACATCCGTGGGAGAGTGTAAGCATGGACTTCATTACATGCTTGCCAAAATCGGAGGGATATGGCTCGATTATGGTTGTGGTGGACCGGTTTTCCAAGTACGCAACATTTGTAGCATCCCCAGCCGACTGCACAGCGGAAGAAGCAGCTCGGTTATTTTTGAAGAACGTGGTGAAGTATTGGGGGCTACCGAAGGTTATAGTAAGCGACCGAGACCCAAGGTTTACGGGTAAGTTTTGGACGGAGTTGTTCAAACTCCTTGGCTCGGAGCTGCACTTCTCAACGAGCTTTCACCCTCAAACTGATGGACAGACGGAACGGGTGAATGCTCTACTTGAGTGTTACTTGCGGCACTTTGTTAGTGCCAACCAGACAGATTGGGCAAGACTTTTGGACGTGGCTCAGTTTTCGTACAATTTGATGAGGAGTGAGGCCACAAACCAAAGTCCTTTTGAGATTGCCATAGGGCAACAACCGCTCACTCCCCTTACGTTGGCGAGTGACTACAAAGGGAGAAGCCCATTGGCGGCGCAAGTGGCAAGGTCATGGAACGAGCAAGCAGACGTGGCGCGCTCTTACCTTGACAAAGCCGGGCGCAAGATGAAGAAGTGGGCGGACAAGAGGCGGCGGCCGAAAGAGTACAACCTTGGGGACATGGTGATGTTAAAGCTGCTTCCGCAACAGTTTAAGTCCTTCAGGAGAGTACACAAAGGGCTGATTCGAAAGTACGAAGGACCCTTTCCCATCGTGGCAAAAGTTGGGAAAGCATCCTATCGGTTGGAGTTGCCGCCAAAGTTGAAGATTCACCCGGTCTTCCATGTCAGTTTACTTAAGCCTCATTATGACGACAAGGAAGACCCAAGCCGTGGAGAGAGTCATAGAGCACCAACAGCAGTGGTGAAGTCCTATGACAAGGAGGCTGAGTATGTGCTTAGTGACAGGCTCGAACGAAGACGAGGTGTTCCACCAACGCGGCACTACTTGGTGAAGTGGAAGGGATTGCCAGAGAGAGAAGCTACATGGGAATCAGCAAATGATCTTTGGCAGTTCCAAGACATCGTAGACCGATACTGCGAGGAAGTTGCGACGAGGGCGTCGCGAGATTAGGTGGGGGAGAATGTCCCGCAATTTTTGATATGGAGGCTAACTTTAGAAGTAACGCCACGCAGGCGCCTACTGGACGCTTACGAGGACGCTTATGAGGCAATGACTGGGCAAAGTCTCCAGAATATTCTATACTCTTCTTGTACATAAGAGATAGATCAAGAATATTCTAGAATGGTAGAGAACCATGTAAATAGCTAGAGAATTCTAGAAGCAGAATATGATCCGTAGGATCGAATGTATCTCCACCGTCCGTCGAGAGGTGGACTAGTATAAATAGCTAAGGCCTCACTTGGGCAAAGCACACAAGTATTCTTGTACTCAAGCAATACAAGCATACATTCTCCCAAACTCTCTCTTGTGTTCTTCTTTGTGCTTTTGCTTCTAGCATCGCCCAGTCCGAGTGAAAGGCTGACTTAGCACGAGCAAGGGGCTCACTAGCTAAGTGCCGCACGGTTCGACGTAGCGAGAAAGTTCGGTCCGTGACACTAGGCTGCCTTGCTCGGCCTCGCCACGCTTGGCCTAGCCTTGCTCGGCCTCGCTAGGCCTAGGCTGCCTTGCTCGGCCTTGCCACGCTTGGCCTAGCCTTGCTCGTCCTCGCTAGGCCTAGGCTGCCTTGGCCCACGCTTGGCCTTGCCTCGCTCGTCCATGCTTGGCCGTGGCTGCCTTGGCTTGCTTGGCAGTGGCCTTGCTCGGCCTTGGCAGCCTTGGCCTTGCGTGGCCTAGGCATCGCTCGGCCTTGGCTTGCTTGGCCATGGCTGCCTTGGACGTCGGCGGCGTTGCCTGGCCTTGGCAGCCTCGGCCTGGTCCTAGTGCGGGGGCTTGGCCTTGTGCACGCGTGGCCGTGGCCTGGGCCACCTGCCTTATAAATGACTAGAAATCTCATTTTGAGGTTTCCCCGCCCCATTTTCTCGGCCGAGGCAGCCACGGCCTGGTCATGGGCGTGGCTTGGCCTTGCCGTGGCTAAAATTCTCGCAGCACTGAGGTTCCCCGCCCCATTTTCTCGGCCGAGGCAGCCACGGCCTTGGCGAAAATTCTCGCAGCATTGAGGTTCGCCCGCCCCATTTCTCGGCCGAGGCAGCCACGGCCTGGTCATGGGCGTTGCCTGGCCCGTGGCTAAAAATCTCGCAGCACTGGGGTTTCCCCGCCCCATTTTCTCGGCCAAGGCAGCCACGGCCTGGTCGTGGGCGTGGCTTGGCCTAGCCCGTGGCTAGAATTCTCGCAGCATCGAGGTTCCCCCGCCCCCCATTTCTCGGCCAAGGCAGCCACGGCCGTGGCTAAAATTCTCGCAGCGTTGAGGTTTCCCCGCCCCATTTTCTCGGCCAAGGCAGCCACGGCCTGGTCGTGGGCGTGGCTTGGCCTAGCCCGTGGCTAGAATTCTCGCAGCATCGAGGTTCCCCCGCCCCCCATTTCTCGGCCAAGGCAGCCACGACCGTGGCTAAAATTCTCGCAGCGTTGAGGTTCCCCAGCCCCATTTTCTCGGCCAAGGCAGCCACGGCCTGGTCGCGGGCGTGGCTTGGCCTAGCCCGTGGCTAGAATTCTCGCAGCGTTGAGGTTCCCCAGCCCCACTTTCTCGGCCAAGGCAGCCACGGCCTGGTCGCGGGCGTGGCTTGGCCTAGCCCGTGGCTAGAATTCTCGCAGCATTGAGGTTCCCCAGCCCCACTTTCTCGCCCAAGGCAGCCACGGCCTTGTCGCGGGCGTGGCTTGGCCTAGCCCGTGGCTAGAATTCTCGCACCATTGAGGTTGCCCCGCCCCATTTTCCGTGGCTAGAACTCTCGCACCATCGAGGTTGCCGCGGGCTGTTTTTGGGCCAAGGCCAAGGCAGCCTAGCAAAGGCCAAGCAAGGCCACGGCCAAGCAAGGGCAACGCATCGCACCTGCACGGCGCGGCGCGTGGTAGAAAACGCACTTCGGGGCAACGTCGCCCCCCGGCACGAAAACAAGTGCCCCGCTCATTGCTTTTCAAATGCCCACGATAGTGCAACGCATCCGCGAGGTTTGTGCAGA
>JAVXUP010003639.1:0-58815 GCA_033070095.1 Escallonia herrerae | reverse complement strand
GCATAGGCCAGTTGGATGCCATGGTAAGATCCTGTTTCCTTCTTGTTGTAACTTGCATATTATAAAACTGATTAATCTTATTTTGCTAGCTATGTTTAATGCTTATTATGGTTCTCGCAGAATCTTTTTGCTGCCCTGGTCAATGGTAGGCGTCGGGAGAAGGTATCGCGCAGGCCGGTCCTCATTTTCCGATTGAAGAGGAGTAGGCCCAAGCAACATAATTCCTCGGACTGCGGCGTCTTCCTCTGCATGTACATGGATTACATTTGCCGGTCTGAGAGCCTCAAGAAGACTGTCTGGAGCGAAGAATGCATACAAGACTTTAGGTATAGGATTGCTTGGCAAATTATGAATGGCCGGCCTAGAGCTATTAGGTTTATTGTAAATCCGTGTAAGGAACATTCCCGCGAGAGATGATGTTCCCCAATTCACATTGTAACGTTACAACACTTTTTTAACCCAAAAAATTTATTGAATGCGATTGATTTTATTGACCAATATGATTTAACGGTGGGAAACCAAGTGTTGGATATCTGTCTATCTGCAGGGCAAGTGTTCAAAAAATAACAAAGTGATCGATAATATGTGTATCTGCGGGGCCGTCCGCTACATAGTATAGCGGACGCAGAGAAGTGAACCAAAACCAAAAACTAAGTGTTACAGGGGGGGATGCGGGGCCGTCCGCTAAGTAAACCAAAACCAAAAAAAACTAAGTGTTGTAGGGGGTATTCTGCGGGGCCGTCCGCTACATAGTATAGCGGACGCAGAGAAGTGAACCAAAACCAAAAAAAAACTAAGTGTTGTAGGGGGGTATCTGCGGGGCCGTCCGCTAAGTAAACCAAAACCAAAAAAAAACTAAGTGTTGGGGGGGTATTCTGCGGGGCCGTCCGCTACATAGTATAGCGGACGCAGAGAAGTGAACCAAAACCAAAAAAAACTAAGTGTTGTAGGGGGGTATTCTGGGCCGTCCGCTACATAGTATAGCGGACGCAGAGAAGTGAACCAAAACCAAAAAAAAACTAAGTGTTGTAGGGGGGTATTTGGGGGCCGTCCGCTACATAGTATAGCGGACGCAGAGAAGTGAACCAAAACCAAAAAAAAACTAAGTGTTGTAGGGGGGGTATTCTGCGGGGCCGTCCGCTACATAGTATAGCGGACGCAGAGAAGTGAACCAAAACAAAAAAAACTAAGTGTTGTAGGGGGGTATTCTGCGGGCCGTCCGCTACATAGTATAGCGGACGCAGAGAAGTGAACCAAAACCAAAAAACTAAGTGTTGTAGGGGGGTATTCTGCGGGGCCGTCCGCTACATAGTATAGCGGACGCAGAGAAGTGAACCAAAACAAAAAAAAACTAAGTGTTGTAGGGGGGGTATTCTGCGGGGCCGTCCGCTACATAGTATAGCGGACGCAGAGAAGTGAACCAAAACCAAAAAAAAACTAAGTGTTGTAGGGGGTATTCTGCGGGGCCGTCCGCTACATAGTATAGCGGACGCAGAGAAGTGAACCAAAACCAAAAAAAACTAAGTGTTGTAGGGGGGTATTCTTTAATACCTTAGGTTTCTAATGTTGTGCTGCGCAGTGTAGCGGACAGTGTAAGAAATCACGTATAAAAAAATGATTGTAAAGGTTATTACAAACGAGTCATTACTAAAATATTATTACAAAATGTCCGACACTTTTGATGGCTCATAAAAGATTATTACAAAATATTCAGTACACTAAAGTTCCACTGCAGCTTGTTCGTCCTCATCCTCGGCATCATCTTCTTCCCCGTCTTGCAAAGGCACTGGACTTATCCCCAGTGCCTTGTAATGGTTCCGCTTGTCGTGGTCTGTCATTTTGTTGCACAATGCACACCTTCTTAGCTTTTTTGGTTGAGTTGCCGTCTCAATAGAGCTTTTCATCCGCGTAGATCTCTTGCGGCCTTTCGTTTGCGATATAATTGGATCCGAAGGCCGGATATCATTGTCGGCTCCCTCCCCCGGCTCGTCATCTTCTGATCCCGTCGTAGGCTCGGTGTCAACCGCATTGCTGACTGAAGCTGCTTCCAATTGGTCGACGATGGGCTCTTGCTGCTGAGCTACCTCGAGGAGATGTTTATATCCGACCATTGTAGCAGCACCCTTTACGGACAAACGGGTGAACATCGTCACCAGATGATTATACCGCAACGTCTCTGATTCTTCAAAGTCAGTATACGGGTGCTCCGGAAAGGAAATGGTACCGTGCAACCTGTTTGCACCTTTCGTCCAACGTGGCAGGACGTATTTATCGGGGATTGTCCTGATATTCTTCTGTGTGAAAAACCGCAGAATGTGTCTACACAGGATGCCATGGAACTCAAACTTCTTACAAACACATGTCACCGAGTCCGTCAATGTGTCGTGGGTCACCGTATAAATTCTGCGCAGCTTCTCAGGGACGAGGTCATTCACGAGCGAATAAACCTTGTACTCACGCGACGACTTTTCTGCCACCTTATATATACTGTATCGGCCCGATTTTTGCAGCTCTACTTGGTATAGCAGGAAGATCTCCTTCGTATAGACTTTGGCACCGTTCAGCTCCAGCGGGGTCTCAAGCAACCTTCTCCTTTGCTTGTACGTGGTTGCAAAGTCTGCAGCCCTTTCTTTCACGAACAACGACGCAACCGCTTTTTGTGCTGATGTGACGAAACTCTTCAAATTGGTAGCTGTACCCACATAACTATCGAACGTGGCATTCATAGATTCACTCCTGCCCGTCGTTTTCATGCCCGCAGAAAAATGACTTCTCGTGTAAACACCAATCCATTGCTCTTTGAGCCCGTACAAGTGCTGGAGCCACTCGTTGTCTTGCAATGAGTAATCCCGAACAAGCTTTTCCCACCTCTCCTCGAATTCCTCAATCGTTAATGACTTGAGGACGCATTTGTCAAAATCCTGTTTAAAGTCTGGATACTTTGCGTACATGTGATGCAGACGTTCAGGGTATTTGTTGCTTATGTGCCAAGTGCACAAGTTGTGTCGAGTATCTGGGAAGACGGTAGCAATAGCCTTCTTCATTGCCAAATCTTGATCGGTGATGATAACAGTCGGTGCTTTGAAGTTCATTGCTTCCAGCCACACCCTAAACAACCATTCAAAAGAACTCTCGCTCTCGTCCCTTAACAAGGCGAACCCGAACAGGATGGAGTGATAATGATGATTGACGCCCGTGAAAGGAGCGAACGGCATCGAGTACTTGTTGGTACGGTATGTGGTGTCGAAAGTCACGACATCCCCAAAATGCTTATAAGCTAGCCTCGAACGACCGTCGACCCAAAAAATTGTGCTAACTCGATGCTCGTCGTCAAGTTTATAGTCGAAGGTAAACTGCGGGTCCTCCATCTGCATCCGTTTCAATAGGCTCATTGTCGCTTGCGCATCATTGAGGTCATACGCGGCTCGTCTATGGGTTCGGACCGCGTTACGAACGTCTGTCGTGTTAAAGTTTAAATTTTGAATTCCCCCAGCCTGTTCAGCAAGAACATTAATCATGTCGGTAGGTCCTAGCCGCGCATCGCTCATTGTGTGAATTAGGCTCCTCGCGACCTTACCCATCTTCTTGTGTTGATGCATCTGACTCACCTTAGAAGGGGTTACTAACGGGTGATTGTGTGCCAGTTCCAGGCTGGTAATAAGCCAATGATCTTGTTTGGCTTTATAGCTTACGAACATCTTGACCTGGCAATTCGTGCGCGCAAAGCAATCCCGTCTTCTCCGCGCATACCCTATTTCGTCATCATCACTGTCATCGTTGCCTACGCGTGTCTCATTTTGCACTGGGTTTCTGCCCCTATGACACTCGTATAAGCGAGAGCATATCCTTTTCGATACGTTGCTTGTTCTTGTAGTTTTTATTCTAATGCCAAAACCAACCCTCAATGAATAAGCTCGAAAACATTCTCCAGCTTCTTCCAACGTTTGAAAGGTTCGTCCTAGATACGGATCACTAGCATCTACGGGGGTGCTGGAGCTCGACACGAAATCAGACATTGTGAAAAAGACCTATGTAGAAATAGAATACGCTTATTATCTCAAAATTATCTTGACGATTAGACCGATTTAGGATACCATATACATAATCTCAAAAGTGTCTCCTATTTTGCTAATTATATATTTACTGAACATAACAAATTAAAATTACTAAGATAAACGGTAGCAAGATCACAAACTTTACCTTGCTTGAGTGATGCTTGAACCAAAAGTGTGTTACTCCAAGAAAAGCTTGAAGGGTGCTGAAAATGGAAGCAAGTGAATCTGAAAGCCCCGCATAAATTTTGCTGAAAGAGCCGAGTAGGGATAGATTCTAGGATACCAGGGGACAGTTCTCGGGGCTCACGCCCGAGACTTTATAGGCGACCGAGGGGACAGGCCCTGACATGTGTCAGCCTAGAGATCGTCCGCCATACAGTATGGCGGACGCCTTTTTCCTGACACATGTCAGGAACAGAAAGGCGTCCGCGAGACAGTCTCGCGGACATGGGAGGAGGGCAAAAAGGTAAAACTCCCGTCCGCGAGACAGTATGGCGGACGGGGATCAGTTTTGGAAAAAGGCGCGATCTGGACCGTCCATCTTTCAGGATGGACGGTCAGATCGCGCTAGCAACTTAACTCCATTTGCTAGCGCTATCAATGGATCAGCTCCCTATATATATATATATATATATATATATATATATATATATATATGAAAAAACTATATTTTGTGAAAAAATTTATTCTTAAAACTTAAGAGAAGGAAAATAAAAAGAAATTACCTAATCATCCAAAGTACTTCAATATCCGAGTCACTGCTCTTCCTATCATCAATCGGTTTATCTTGCTCGCGGTATTTCGCATCAAGATAATCCTTCCAACATACACATAGCTCGAGCGACTCGGGGTTAAGACGACTCCTCCTGTCATCCAAAACCCTCCCGCTCGCTGAAAATGCCGACTCTGAAGCAACCGTGGAGGCTTGCACTGGCAGTACATCCCGTGCAATTTGGGATAAAGTTTTATACATGTTTTGATTTTGTTTCCAAAAATTTAACAAATTAAAATTAACCTGTTCTTGCATTGATAAATCAGAATAATGATCAGTATTTGAATATACACCAATCTCATTAAAAGAGGAAAAAGTAGACGAACCTGCCGAATTAGAAGTACCTTCACCTGGTAGTTGTCTTGCTACTAGATGTTCAAAGCCCTTAAGGTATGGCGCATAATACCTCTCAGCAGTCGATGATGAAGCTCGCCCCGCACGTCAGCAGAATTACGATAGAGGTTGAACAGTTCCTCAAATGTCTTGCTCACTTTAGCTGTGAGTGCGGTTGTGTCCTCTACTGGGTAGCACATTAATTTCGATATCTCTTGTATCGGGACGTTCACGCCATGCAACTTTAACCTAGGATCTAAACAAGTAGCCACAGCAAAAACAACAGGCAGTTCACTCCAATATTTATTAAACTTTTTATCCATCACTTTTACTATTTCCTGAAAGGGTCCTATATATCTCCATTTTGTTAACATTGTAGCCATCTTGAGAATTTCTATTACAGCGAGAGGAGAGGTGGGATAGTACGTACCAGACAATAAATTGGTAGACGTGTAAAATACCTCCAAAAATTCAGCTAGGTATGTGGCCATCTGCCATTCCTCTTGAGTTGGCAAGCCGGCTGGGAACAAGGTTAGTAGAAAATGCGTATAGACTTCTCTGTATGCCAGAATGTGTAAAAGCATATGGTATGTAGAGTTCCACCTGTGGACCACATCTGTAACTGCTCTCCTGCGAGGCATATTATATTCAACACACAACGTTTTAAATTGTTGTGTTCTCGGACTCGAACTATTAACATACGCTGTCATACCCCTCATTTTGACAAGAATATCTCCTGCAGCAGCTAAACCATCTTGAACAATTAAATTAATTATATGACAAACACAACGAACATGAAATAATTTACCAGAAAGTACAGGTTTGAGGCTCTCCTTTAAAGCATCAACAGCAGCTGTATTGTTAGAAGCATTATCAAAACTAATACTCATAATCTTATCCTTTAATTTAAATGTGGTACATGCTTTTAATATAATAGTAGCAATGTTCATTCCATCATGCGGAAAAGGAAAGAGCTCGAAAGCGATGATTCTCTTGTGCATAATCCAATCTGCATCAATCCAATGGGCCGTCACACAAGTATAACTAACAAAAGTAAACGGAGATTGCCAAATATCAGAAGTAAGACTAACTTTACCGTCAAATTTATCGAAATAATCGATCAGGCGTGCTTTAGCAGCATTATACTGTCGGAGTGCATCGGATCTAGTTGTGTTTCTATGAACCTTTTTGTACAAAGGTTGAACGTATGTGTTCATATATCTAGAGTGCTTAGCATTATCGGCAAAAGAAAAGGCTTGTTCATCGTGAATAACAAATTCAGCGAGACCGTCTCTTTGCTCTCGCTGATTATAAACAAATAACTTACCGTCAAAAGATAACTGCGTTTGGGTAGGTTCGACGTGGCCTTGTCGAGGTGCACACTGAGGGTAATGCCTGTTAAGATGTCCATTACCACTACCAGACGAAAATAATTTAGCACAGTACTTACATCGAGCTTTTCGGATGCCGTCCACCATAACTTCATCAAAATGATTCCAACACTCGGCTTTTTTTTTTTCCCTTTTGGACTTCTGGCTCATTACCGGAGGCATTGCTCGGCCCTTCTTCATCATGACCAGGCATAGGGTTAAGATTATGCCACGGAGTAGTAGCTTCGCCAACCGAGCTGCGTCCTTGACTATAATGCGGGGGGTCTTGTCAGGCGTGTATTCAAGATCTGGAATGTTTTGATTGAACTCCCAATTGGCTTGGGTATCTATCATACAGCCTGTACTCATTCGTCCAGGAACGAATGGTTGTGGTGGTGCTTGGATTGGTGTTTGTGATGGCCGTGGTGCTGGCGCTTGTGCTGGTGGTGGTGCTTGATGATGATGATGATGTTTTTCGTGATGATGATCCACGCTTCAGTTTCTTCAGTAATCCAGCCATATTTGACGCTAAACTTTTTTACTAGATTAGAAAATAAAAAGAGTAAGAGTAACTAAATACACAAGTATAAGAGCAGTAATTAGTAATTAGAAATAACAATTAAAAGAATTAAAGAGTAACAAATGAATAAAAGTAATTAGAAATTCAAAATTGGAGAGAGTTAGTAATTAAAAAGAATTTAGTAATAGTAATTAATAAATAAAAATTCACTAATTACTAATTACTAGACAAAAGAATTAGAGAGTAACAAATTAATAAGAGGAGTAGTTAGTAATTAGAATTTAGCAAGAGTAATAATTAGTAAACAAGAGTAATAATTAGCAAGAGTACTAATTAGTAAATAAGAGTAGTAATTAGCAAGAGTAGTAATTGGAGAGGAAAATAGTAGCAAAGCTTGTAGAAATGTAGAATGTTTAGATAAGAGAGAGTAAGAAGATTGGTGTGAAAAATTAGAAAGAAATGGTGTGAATTTATAGATTTTTGAAACTTCACAAAAGACCAAAATACCCCTTAAAACTATCCGTTTATAGTTGTTGGGGAGGGTAAGAGTGTAAAAACCCTTAAAAGAGTTGAAAAAATAAGTTAGACCAAAATACCCCCCAAACTAGCCGTTATATTGCTGTTGGGGGGGTAAAAGTGAAATTTAGGGAAATAATAGAGAATATAGCCGTTGGGGGAAAAGGGGAAAAATTAAATTTGAAAAACTGTAGGGCCTGCCAGAAAAGGGCCAGAACTGGGCCTAAAATCGGGCTTCTTTCGGGCCTGGCCAAAAACCGGGCTTTATCTGCCTGGCCTGGCCCGGGCTTTTTCCTTGAATATCCCGGCCTGGTCCAAGCCCAGGCCCAAAGCCCCCTTTTTTTAGGGCCGTCACTGTTCACCTACAGAGTCAGGCCAGCCCGGCCCTTTTGACACCTCTACTTCTAATAAGAGTTATCATAACTGCATGTACGACCCAATATCTTACTTCTTGACCAAGACTTATCACAAGCTCCACAAGCGGCTCCAAGCTTTATAAGAGCTCCTCTTACAGTCCAGTAGGTGTGAATCCTGACAAATGCATGGTGAATTGAGTCAATTTTTGTCAAAGTACGTAACATATGTAAAATTCAGCCTTAAGCCATCCCTCAGTCAGCTTAGTGGATGATCACTCGAAGCTTAACTGTTGTTCTTTCGACCAGTTGGAACGAGCTTCTGAAGCTCAACCGTATTCACTCGACCATCTAAGTGGAAGGCCTCTAGTAGCTCAAGACCTTCTCTACTAGTTCAGTACTCGTTGAGTCGAATGGATCGGCGCGTGTGGGTAAAGAAGGTTAGGTGGCCCAAAAAGGCATAAGAGGCTCAAGTCACCTTGAGTAATAGGAGTCCACTTGAGTGGATAGGTTCCACTTGTGTGCAGATCTCGAAGAATGGGAAACTCATGCGTTATATCCATCAGGCAACACATACAAGGTACATTAGTTACCTCTTTATAACTGGCACTTAAGAGTACATGCATCCAAGGTAGACACGAGTTCACTTTCCTGTTCTATAAAAACAAGAAAATCGGGGCGAAAAAAGATAATTAAACTCCAACCATATGAGAGCGACAAATGGTGATCTAGTGCATTGGGTCTATATGAATTTTCTTTCATCCTCAACTTAACCCTAATTTCAAATACACCATTTTTTCCCTTTCTCTCCTAAACACAAAAGCCAATCGCCACCGGCTACCGTCGTCCCAACAGCTAGCGACTTCTGGTGACCACATATGACTGCTGTCGTCTACGTCCGAATTGTTGAAACGATTACAACAATTATTGCGCTACCACGTAACACGTAGTGGGTTCGAAAACATACTGTATGAAATCTCCGAATATTCCGACGTAGGATCCTTGTTGTTACGAGCCTCCAACACGCTTGATCTTTTTCGCAGGTACGAAAACGGCTACTAGAGTCGAGTTCTTCGTCCACGAACCAAATCCTAGAGCTTGGTGATTGCTATAGAGAGAGGGTTATTACTATTACTTCTGATTTATTGGGATATCTCTAGCCTTTATATAGAGATACAATTAGAGACTGGCTTTACCTCAAACACTTAGGAGATAAAGATGTATTTATCTCAAACACTTAAGAGATAAATATTCTCTAAATAACTGTATTTATCCAAACTAACAAATACACATTATCTGTTAGTGGGCGGATAATGGGTCCATTGACCCAATTTATTAACAGCTCCCACTCGCCCACACACAGGGCAAATAAATCGTACAGTCCCTCTTTATCTCTCGTCCACTCATCTCCTCATACAGGAAATGGAACGTGCGACCTACGAGAAAGGATGTCCAGTTGAGGAGTATTGTATTAAGTTATCACCAAACTAACACAATACATCACTCCAAAAAATCTCGTATGTACCCCAGATAGTTCAACTACACCAGATTAAACACTCTCAAATCCCTCATAGTGAGCAGTGTTAAACCTCTCATATGTTATGTATTCATGACTCATATCGAAACGAAAATCGACAAAGTCGCCCGGGCTATGAATCACACAACATGATGTAATATTGAACTTTCTTCCCAAAGCCCTCATGTCATTCCAATTAGACCCAACCGCTTTCCTAGACATGCCCCGCGAGACCGCATCATCCATGATCCAAGGGTACATGCTAAAGTAGCGACATTGAGTATCCTCTTCATGACATAGTCTAAGGTGAAAAGGGTACCATATAGGATCAAAAATTTCGATCCAAGTGGCTCACACAGTGACGAAGCAGGGATTCATTCGTCACTCCCACTGTCGGTCTGCATTTAGCACATGCAGTATGATTTGCATGCTATGGCGTAACCCGCAAGGGCGTGTCACATAAATGTATAATAAAATACGCCATACGAATCTAAGTCTAGTCGCTGTACAAGCGCCTAACCTGAGTTTTTCAGCCCAGTCACTCTCATAGTGCCTGCCTGAAATCTCACATTCGGCTGTAAACAGGCTACATAGAGTTGTGGAGATACTCTATGATCGACCTACATTTTTTAGGTCTCATCTTAGCTCCAACTAAGGCGACATGTTTGCTTTATAAGCTGTATCATCTTATTCGCCCACTTGGCGCTTAAGACAATTATGTCTCATCTTGCTCGCTATCTTAGCGCCAAGGTGAATTACCCGTGTGAGTGGGTCAATTCGAGCCTGGTGACACTCTCAATAAGGATGTATATGTAATCACAAAGATTATCCATTCATTCCATAATAAACTCAAATCAAGGAACAAAAAATTTAATTTAATAAATAATGTCAAGTACATAAGATGCCATAAACATATCAAAACCTACGTAGTCCCATACTCCTAATGTGAGAAAGGAAAACATCTCTAGCAATAGGCTTGGTCAAAGGATCAGCCACCATTCTGCCAGTAGGTATATGCTTTATGGTCACCTCTCCTTGCGCAACTAAAGTTCTAATGAAGTGATAACGAAGGCCTATGTGTTTGGCCTTCCCATGATATTTGGGGTCCTTTACAAAATCTAGGGCAGCTGTATTGTCACAGTGAACAGTGACAGACTCGTCTGCATGAGCTGTAACCCCTAGAGCCTGTAAGAATGACCTCAACCAAACAGCTTCCTGGACTGCTGCTGAACAAGCAACATACTCCGACTCCATCGTGGATAGGGCGATGCAAGTCTGTTTCTTGCTGCACCAAGAGATAGCTCCACCTCCTAGTATGAATGCATAACCTGAAGTGGATCTGTGCTCATCTCTATCACCGCCCCAATCAGCATCGCTGTATCCTCTCAATCTCAAGTCTCCACCATGATAGCACAGGACGAGATCAGCGGTTCCACGTAAGTATCGAAGAATCCTCTTCACCGCATTCCAATGAGCGGGTCCAGGATTACTCTGATAACGACTCACCATTCCAACGGCAAAGCAGATGTCTGGACGCGTACACAACATAGCGTACATCAGACTCCCAACTGCAGCCGCGTAAGGCACTTTGGACATTCGATTCTTTTCCTCATCATTCTTTGGGCATTGGTCTGTGCTTAAAGTACACGCCTTGTCCATTGGAGTGTCTATGGGTTTTGAGTTATGCATACGGAATCGTTCAATGACCTTCTTGATATATGTCTCTTGAGACAAACCGAGAAGTCTCTTTGGACGATCACGTATGATTTTAACCCCGAGCACATAATTAGCTTCTCCCATGTCCTTCATCTTAAAAGTTGAGGACAACCACTGCTTAGTGGCGACAATGGAACTCATGTCATTCCCAGCTAAAAGAATGTCATCCACATACAAAGAAAGGATCAGAATATTTTTCTTGGATCGTTTTACGTAAACGCAATGGTCTTGTTCAATCATTTCAAAACTTATAGAGGTAATGGCATGATGAAACCTAAAGTACCACTGCCTAGACGATTGTTTGAGACCATATATAGAACGTTTGAGCAGGCAAACTTTGCGCTCATGTCCCTTGACTTCAAAACCCTCTAGGTTGAGCCATATAAATCTCTTCGTCTAGTTCTCCATTGAGAAACGCAGTCTTAACATCCATATGAAAAAGTTCTAAATCCTGCTGGGCGACAATAGCTAGGATCAGGCGAATTGAAGCAAATCTCACCACTGGGGAGAAAGTGTCTTCATAGTCCACACCCCGCAGTTGGGTATAGCCTTTCGCCACAAGACGTGCCTTATACTTGTCAATTGACCCATCTGCCTTGCGCTTGACTTTTAAAACCCACTTGTTTCCAACAGTCTTGTGCCCTGGCGGAAGGTCAACCAACTCCCAGACCTGATTCTTCTTCATTGAGCTCAACTCATCTTTCATTGCAGCCATCCACTCATTACTAGCAGGTGAAGATAAGGCTTCTTCCAAGAAGTGAGCTCATCTTCATCAGTTGGAGTGCACATAAGAATTTCACCGTCAATCTCAAAACGACGACGTGGAACTCTTCCTCGTGCACCTCTACGCAGTTGAGAATCTTGTTGACCTGATGGTGTGCTCCCACTGTCTAGGATGCTCCCACTAGGTTGAAGATCACTTATACTATCTTCAGCGACAACAGGATGATGAACTAATCCCCCACCTTCGCTTGGAGATGGTAAAGTGGCTTCAACTTCCTCTAACTCATAGAGGTCAAGATTCTTACTTGCAGCTCCAATGCTAGGAAAATCATTCTCTATGAAATCGACATCACGAGACTCTATTTCAGTCTTTCCACCATTTGGATGTTCACCATACATCACATAGCCTTTAGAGTTTTCAGAATACCTCAAGAAGATACTCTTTTTAGCTCTAGGCCCTAGTTTTCCATACTTATGAGAAGTACTGTGAACATAACCTGCTGAGCCCCATGGGCGCAAGTTATCCAAATTTGGCTTTTGGCCATTCCAAAGCTCATATGGGGTGGATTTGACTGATTGTGAAGGCACTCGATTAAGTATATAGGCTGCAGTCAAAAGAGCATCCCCCAAAAAGATATTGGGAGGTTTGCTTGCGCCATCATAGACCTAACCATGTCTAACAATGTTCTATTCCTTCTTTTCGCAACGCCATTTTGTTGTGGAGTATTAGGAATAGTAAGTTGCCTGCGTATCCCTTTTTCCTCACAAAACTTCTTGAAGTGATCTGACAAATATTCGCGTCCTCGGTCAGTGCGAAGAGTTTTTAAATTCTTCTCTTTCTGATTCTCAACCTCAGCTACAAAGGGTTTGAAACAGTCCAAAGCTTCATAGCGGTGAGATATCAGATACACATAACCATATCGCGTATAATCGTCTATCAGTGTAAGGAAATAAGAGGCGCCATGGCGTGCCTTTACACTCATAGGTTCGCATATGTCAGAGTGAACTAGCTCAAGTGGTTGAGTTGCTCTCACAGCCTTTCCAAAAGGCTTCCTGCATGCTTTACCGGCCAAACAAGCCTCACATGTTTGTAGATTGACTTTTGCAAGTGGGCCCAAAAGGCCTTCTCTAGCCAAACGAGTCATTCTATCTTGGCCTATGTGGCCCAGTCTTGCATGCCAGGTGGTAGAATCATTTACAATATTATCATTCACAACATAAGAATAAGAGGACTGAGAATCATTTAAATCCAATTAAAAAAGACTATCCATGCAAAAACCATGTCCGAACAAAACATCATCCAAAAAGATGTCCAACTTATTACCCTTAAAAATAAAAGAAAAACCACTGTCTAATAAAACAGTAACTGAAAGTAGATTAAGCCGAACAGTGGGTGCATATCGCACATCCTCAAGAATCAATGTGCGCCCAGTGCGCAATTTGAGCTGGTAAGAACCAACCCCTAGCACCTCTTCAGAGCTATTGTTTCCCATGAAGATATGTTTGCTACCCGCTGGAATCCGGTGATAATCTACGAACCCCTCTCGATCACGTGCTACATGTGTTTGTTGCACCTGTATCCACAAACCACATAGGTTGGGAATGAGCAACCATCACATGTGAGGAAACATATAACTGAGAGAGAGATTCTGAAAGTACCTTCTTCGGCTCAGTGCAATCACGAGCGAAGTGTCCTTTCTGTTGACAGTTGAAGCATTTAACTTTAGACAGATCCTTTTTCCCACCACGTTTTCCTCTCTTGCGTTTCTTCATTTTTCCTTCCTTTGGCGCAGAAGTGCTAGCCTCGCCTTTCTTACCTTTCTTACTTTGTCTTCCGCGCTTGCCATTTGCATTGCGCGATCCCCCTTGGGCGACATAAGCAAGGGTCTTGTCAGTATCTCGAGTCTCGTCCTCAAGGATGACATGCTATGAAACATCAGAAAAGTTCTTAATGTTTTCACTGTGGGTCAATATCTGTTTCATATTGGCCCATGAGGCAGGAAGGGACCTTATGACAGCTCTGACTTGCTGCTCATCTGTGAGCGCATGGCCAGCATCCCTCAGCTTACCAATCATATTGGACATCATCCTTAGATGTTCACTCATGGTATGTTTAGGGTCTTTTGTGTACTCCTCAAACTTAATCACAAGGCTACGAAGCCGCGTAGTTGAGGTTCCACCAAAAGAGAACTTGAGCTGCTTCCATAAAGCTTTGCAAGTTGGAAGTTCATCATACTGCCCGATTAGATCATTTTGCAAGCTGCTCAACAAGGTGTAGCGCGCACTACGATCTTTCTGATTCCATTTCTGGTAGGCAGTGTGGTCTATTAGGGGTTGCGCCTCAGTTGGCGCGACCATCTCCTTGGTCAAGTGCTCCTCGAGCTCTTGTTCGTTCAGCATGAATTTCATCTTTTTGTGCCAAACGTCATAATTATCTCCGTTAAGTTTCTCACCCTTAACGAGATCAGCTATGACATTCTTGGTGGCCATTATATTCATTACATTAGATTGCGCAAGGAAAAAAACATTAATTATACATCCTTCTATTTATTTCAAAAAATTCAAATGAAAAACATAATCCTTCCTCACATCATGAAATCGAAAATTTGCTAAGCTCGTAATCATCTCCCATGTATGTGAGTTGGGAAAAATATTTTTCAAGTAATTTTTCGCAATAAATTTCATCATTATATAAGCCACAATATAATAAATCATCCACATGATAATTTAGAACAATATAAAAATTGTACCATGCAATAAAGTGTGCAAGGACTCCATTGAGCCCCATTGGCATTCTAATAACTTATGCTAAGAAAATTCTGACTTGAATAATGTGCGTGCGAAATTACATCCCCGTACAAGGCTTTCTGGAAATATACAGGGAAATAGTAGAATACAACATCTTTGAGAATCCTACTACAAACTACTCCAATAAAACAAATGGAGATGCCGCACAGCACATTATTCTCAAAAGAATTTTCTTAAAACAAGAGTAAACACATAAACATAAGTTTCTTTAGAATGCCAATCTAGTATCCATCCATTTAACCTAAAACTAGCATGCTCAAATAACAAGTTAAAGGGTAATTTAAATGGATGAATAGGCCACATTCTCCTTCCAAGGAAAACGGGCGTAAATGCCTTGAAATTGGGTTTAAAGAGGTGTGGGCTTGCCAAAAGCCCAACAAATATATCAACAAAAAAATATATTTAAACCATAACACTAATCAAGGAAAATAAATAAAACATAATTCATCTATGTCATATAACTCTCCATAATATTTATTTCTGCTCACAAAGTGCAAAAATTAATATTTACGCATTATTCGTATTTTTGGGAACACATAAGTACCACAAAAAAATATTTCTAAATGGCCCAAAAATGAGAGATAAATTCTTAAAATTGGCAAACAGTAAATTTATCCCTAATATAGCCTCTGCAATTAAAGAAAAAATTCTGTGTGTATAAAACAAAATTTTAAAGCTAATTTCAATAGAAAAAGTCGTTTAAAAATTAAACAGAATACACACAGGGGATATAAAGATAAATTTAACACCATATAAAAAATTCAGAAGCCAAAACAAGACTCCACGCGCCGGCGATGGGGTCAGAACCTACTGGAAACAGCCTCACGCGCCTCCACGCGCCGCCGTGCGCGTGGGGCAGCCTCTGGCGCTCTTCGCTTGGCGCGTGTAACGCACGCGCTCGTGGCACGTAGCGCGTGGCGCGTGTCTGCAGCCTTGCCACGCGTGTGAGCGCATGAACACGTGTGGGCTCCTGTCTTGGCGCGTGGGAGCGCGTGCGGCGTGTCGGTAACTGGCTTCGCACGTGGCGCGCGTCCTCGGCACGTGTTCATCTTCTTTATTAGAAAACCCTAATTTTTAGCCGCCGTCATGCGAGATGCCAACTTTCAAAGCCCATATCTTTCTCGTTTTTAAGCCAAATAATGCGTGCAATATATCGTTGGAAAGCTTATTCAACATAGATTAATTATGTATGAACCGATTATGATAAAACTGAATATCATGCTCCGAATTTGAGTTCCAAAACTCGAAAAAATCACAGTTTTCTTGAAAAATAAAATTGTGATTTCTCACAAACCATGCATCCAAAAATCACGAAATTTTACGGAGTTCATCCTCAACCATAGGAGAACAAAACTATATAATTATTTTTCAGAAAAACATGCTCAAAAAATTTTGAATTTTAATAATGGGTCTCATTCATGTATCCGGAAAAAATCGCAACATGCACATAATTTATTCTAGCATGTTAAAGGCGAATCAACAAGTAATCATGCTCTGATACCAATGTTGAAACCATTACAACAATTATTGCGCTACCACGTAACACGTAGTGGGTTCAAAAACATACCGTATGAAATCTCCGAATATTCCGACGTAGGATCCTTATTGTTACGAGCCTCCAACACGCTTGATCTTTTTCGCAGGTACGAAAACGGCTACTAGAGTCGAGTTCTTCGTCCACGAACCAAATGCTAGAGCTTGGTGATTACTCTAGAGAGAGTGCTATAGAGAGAGGGTTATTACTATTACTTCTGACTTATTGGGATATCTCTAATATAGAGAGAGTAGCTTTACCTCAAACACTTAGGAGATAAAGATCGTATTTATCTCAAACACTTAAGAGATAAATATTTTCTAAATAACTGTATTTATCCAAACTGACAAATACACATTATCTGTTAGTGGGCGGATAATGGGTCCACTGACCCAATTTATTAACAGAATAAAGAAAATAATACTTAGAAAATGTGATTAGCTAAAAAAAAATAAAAAAGTATTGGAAACGAATTGACACGTATTTAATCGGGTCAAATGAGATTAATTGGATCGAATGGGACGGGATGGGACACAATAAGTTAAGGATGCAGCAATATGAGGATGGTGCAAATGGACATGCACGGGACAATTTGGGTTAGGGCCGGGATCCCCAATATGCCTTGCCTGTTCCTTCCCCAGAGGGTACCTAAGGTTTTGACTCTGTCCACCGAGTCCCGTTTTCATAGCCCGCAAAGGTCAAGTATAGAGCCCATTAGGCCATGTCTCATTTGCATTGTAGGGAATTAAGTTCTCGTAGTCCACGTTAGAGATTCAATAAGCAGTTCCTCTGGTCCAATTCTCCTTGGTCGCATTGCGGGCAACATCGAGTAATGAGACCAGTTCAATTATATTTTAAGTAGTAGATCAAGACAAAAAAACCAACATAAAATCAGAAGTGTAGATCATCTCTATTATTGACCCAAAAATAGGAGTACCCACAACAATCAACTATCCCAAATTAGACGGTAAAGACCCCGCCAACATAAGACTTTCCTCTTTTGGTTGGTTCCACATAAGACTTTACAAACAGGAGAACATCTCCAAAGTCAAGGAACATTGAATGTCCCACAAAAAGGAAAGAAATAAAGAAGAAGCTAGAAGAAGAAATGACCAACAATGATGCTGGTGACCTTGCATGGGTTACCAAGGACAAGGAGCAGTCTCAGATAAACTCAGAAGATCTTCCAAGTAATCAGCACCCAAGTCCTCGAGCACCACCAGGTTATTATCTACCCTCAAGTCTCTCTCCCTCTTCCTCCTGCACTCTGCTTTCCTCTTCATGGAGTGCGTCTTCTTCAGTGACAAAACCGGCGAACAACTCTCCTCAAAGCTGTTCTCCATCTCCCGAAGCGACTCGTAAACCACCTCAGCCGGAAAGTTGAGTATTGCCGTTGTACCACGCATTGTAAATGCCGCTTGGTCGTATGCTAAAGCCGCTTCCTCCGCCGTGTCAAATGTACCAAGCCACACCCTAACTCCATTCCTTGTGGAATCCCTTATCTCCGCGGCAAATTTACCCCACGGCCGCTTGCGTACCCCTCTGTATATGATCCCTTTCGCAGCCGTCCCCTCGTCGGCTCTCGAGCAGACCTCCTCGTCTTTACTCTGAGACGAGGAGGATGACATGTCTGACGAGTCCACGGCCGAGGACTCTGTGAGAACTCCGAAGAGAAGCATCTCTTCGGAGTCATTTTCATTAAAGGGAAGAAGTTGGTTCCTCATATCGAAGGAGCTATGTGTAGCGAATGAAAGAGGGTGTTCGAAGAATAAGGAATCCATGAAGGGGTTTCTAAATTGGTACCTTATTCCTTTGATTCTTTTAGGGGGGATGATGAACTTTTTTGGTTTAGATGACCTTATGATAAGGGATGGGCTTTATATAGGCACACGAGGCCAGGGGAGTAGAAAGGAGAAGGGCGAGGGAGGGATGATACATGAACCATGAAGATGAACCTTTTTGTTCTAAAGTTTGTAGCTTTTTGTGCACAAGATTGTGGTAGTTTAGTTTATTGCGTCCCACAGAAAGTGAATGCACGTGGGTCAAATAGGCGGCCATGGCCATGGGGCCATTCTGGCCTGAATATTTCTGTTGACATCATCCTCGAGATTTATTTGGTTACTGGATGATGCTGTAATGTTGAGGGTCAACTGAGCAATGAACAATGATGGATGCAGTTTTTGTGCGCACTTGGGAGTGATCATGACTAGAGCATCGGATTTTACTGCTAGTGTTGACTGGGGAAATATTCTTCAAAGAATCCAATAACTTTGACAACATGTCCATCGCTTACTGTAAGAAACTGAAGTAAGAAATTCGAGTCTCAGTGTGGTTGGAGAAGTTTTGTGTTAGCAAGCACAGTTTTGATCCTTACGTGAGACACGAGTCCAGTAATTATTTCTAAGGCAACTGAGTTTCTTTTGATCAGCTTTAGAGACAAATGATTGCCGACGAAAAGGTATCGCCGTTGCTAGAATTTATGACGACATTATTTTTGTCACCGAAATGTATTTACCGACACTTTTTGTGTTGTAACAGAAATGATGTACATATATAGATGATTCTTTTCCTGTTTGTTCAGTATGATACATATCTTGTTACCGTACGTCAACACTTGTAGAACTGGAAATAATAACTCCGACTCACTAATACGTGGAGTGTCATGTGCACCAGAGTTTTTTGTGCACACGACACTCACAATAGAGGAAGATGCAAATTAAATTTTGTTTACAAAACCTCTTAGTGAATGAACACATTTACTGCTTGGTTCTGCATGTCTACCTTTGTCCCATAGGAAAATTGGTTTTGAATTTGTTGGAAGCATTTGCTTTTACATTCTATACGTTTTCTTTTTTGTCACTAAAACGTGCATTAATGACAAAACATAATCCTTCTATCCAACGTGTACAAGTTAAATTAAATGAACTGCCCTCATGCTATTATTACTTGTTCTAAAAGCAATAGGCAATTAGAGAAGTGTTCCAAAATACTATTATTCTTAAATAAAATTGAATTCTATTGATGTTTTTTTCAGGAGAATGTATTAAAAGCAATAAAAGTCGTGCAGTAATCAATACCCACAGTGTGTTTATTCACCTGATCTTTTTATAACTACTCAGATTTTACAAACCCAATACTTTTGAAGTACATAGAGTGGTCTCTCGATCTTGGCCAATCTACAAATTATAAAATTAATCAATTTTGCATGGTTGTAAATAACATTAAACAATGGTTTTCATAAGATGACTCTTTGCCCATGTCGACATGATGAGTTTACGACTTATACGACAAAAAGCGAGATTACTTGTCGCTAAAAGAACATGAATAGCTCATATTCCATATATTGATCAAAGATCTTTTTAGAGCAAAAATGATTGGAGTGACAAACGCTATGGGCAGAATTCCCGTACAGACCCCAAGGCTTGGTTCTGCGCTTTGTGTCTTGTTCTTCTGTGTGTCCGTGGAATCCCTCTCCTTGTTGAAGATATTACACCAAAATCGATCAATTCAAAGAGCATACTGCAACACTGACCCGGTGGGTGTTGGTCCAAAGTTTGCTAGAAATTTAACTAAGAAGGCCAGAAACTAGATAGAACCTGTATGAAATTGATTTTCAAAAGCAAATTTTAAATTAAATCGCAATCACTTCACAAATTCGGTTTTAAGTTCTTTAACTTTTGAAAGCTGATTTAGTTAGTTTTATAACTTTGCCAAACGCCAAATAATAACATTTTATCAAGATATAATCAGGTTTGACCATTGCATAATCAATTCCAAACATGCACTTGAGCTTCACAAATTGAATGATTAGGAAGAGTTTCCTCATCAAATTTTGTTGGTCTTCCATTTGAAGGACCCAAAACAAAAAGAGATTTAATTCCCCACTTTACAAGCTTGTAATTGTGACAAAAATAGTTGCTCGACGTAGATGAATAATCGCTACAAATGTCATCTATCGTTGACAGCCAGTTATTCTTAATAATTATTTGGTAAACTGTCGAACTTTAAAGAAAATAATCATATCCAACGTAAGTGTGCATAAGCGTGTGATCGACTTCTTTTCCGCTCTCAATAATATTGTCACCAACAACACTCCAAATTACAGTACTTTTGTCCTACGTGCTCTACATGAATTTCTGCTTAAAAAAGTAGTTTTATCCGCTGCTCATTATCTGGACAAAAAGTGGTCAACATGGAAGCATGATGGATACAGGTTGCTTGAGCACCGAAAGGGTGAATCCAGCAAGGGACTGGTCAATCAGATGATATATGAATCCAACTTAGCTTCCAGAAGTTTTCAAAGTCCTTCGGTATTCAGCCCTCCCGAAAAGGCATGGTCAAAAGTTTATTTGTTGGTGATAAAATAAAGTCAAGTTGAAGAAGCTTTGAAGTGAACTGCAGGAATTCAAAGCACAATTGAATGGATTACCTTTTTTAGAACATGCGGCCCCTCTCTAATATGCTTTCCAGCATTATTTCCAAAAGGAATTTACTCTTAAGACCAAAAGTCTGCAGTCTTTTCACTAACACAAAATTTTAAACATTCGATCACCTCTCTCGAAAACATAGCACCAAAACCCTAGCCATTGTCTAGTGGCGGGGGTGTCTTTCACCGTCGAGACTCTCCCCCGCTGTTTCTCTTCAGCTCTTTTAATTTCTTGTGGATTAAATCCGGAAGTTTTGCCGCTCTCTCTGTGTGATTCTTGTAGGCGATGTCATCCATTCCTTCGACAATCAATAATGTAGATGATCCAACTTTCAAATTAAAATTCCAAAGGAAACAAGTAGTGGGCTGAAATACCCGGTACAAACCAAACGGCGCGGGAAGACGTCAAAATCTTAATTTAATTACTAAGAGTATTTGGATGAGATAAGCGGTGTAAGCATTCGTTACAGACAAAGGGATGACAGTCGGAGTCTAATTTCAACGTCCATCGCTCAGGTTTGACGTCTAGAGTCGTAGAATGCAAAAGAATTACTCTTACCTATCCAGAATTCTCTATGCTCTATGATTTTGAGGAGACTATGGAAAATTCAAAATTTTGTGGTAACGAGATTTGAAGTCATCTACTTGAAGGCAACTGAGGGTACTCTTATCATCATTTGAGATGCTGGTTTGATTTCCTTCTGTCAGTTTCTAGCTTTTTAGGGGTTTCAAAACCGCATGATGAGCCTTCAGACAATCCTTCCCCGGGAGTCTGTCTTGCAATGAGAGAGTTGTGACCCACAAGTGTATGAACTAGGCTCTCTCTCTCTCTCTCTCTCTCTCTCTCTCTCTAATTTCTTCATTCTTTGTGACTGAGTTTCGGTTGATACCTAGATATCCAAAAGAGAAACAACTAAACATAAATATTCCTACTGTCTCTAAAAAACTGATCTTATATTTTTTTTTGGGCCGTCCCACAAAAATTGATCACTTTTAAATAAGGAAAGAATCTGTAAGTATTTTTATATATTTACCCTTTTTATACTTTTTTTTATTCTATTTCTCTCACCACATTAAATTCTCTACCAACTCATTTTCTCTCTCTTGACCCACCACTTTATACTTTTTTATTCAATTTCTCTCTCCACATTTAACTCATTTTCTCTCTCATGACCCATCACTTTACACTTTTTTATTCTATTTCTCTCTCCACATTTAACACTTTAACAACCAATTTTCTCTCTCGTGACATACTCTCTTCCCCCCTTTCTCTATGGAGTAAAATGGGAAAAACACACAATATATAGCCTAAATCCTTAATATACGTGTAAAGTCAAATGGATCACTCTTTTAGGGACAGAAGGAGTACTATCTATCATGCTCAATGGCTTATTCAGGAGGCTGAATAATAGTCTCCAGACTGCTCAATAGCTGTTGCACTCAGAATCATCAAGCATTGCACTTTTATGAGACAGTCTTCTTCGGCACAAGCAAAATGCTCTACTTTGGTCGCGTTTGAAAACCATTTGATTTTCAGTTTTTTCTTCAAATTTGTAAATTAGAGAAAAAAACTCGTTTGACACACAATTTTTTTTTTTCCCTTCAGTTTTGAAAACCAGTTTTTTAAAACAGGACTATTTTTGAAAATTCTCATTTTGGAGTTTTGGATTTTCAATTTTGATTTTTATTTTAAGACCACCACCACCCTCCCACTGCCACAGCCACCGTCGGCGATCCCCGCAGTTCGCTGGCTGGCCAGCCACCGCCACGTCCCCTCACTAAAGAAAAATTCAAAATAAAAACTGGGCAATCAAACACCCATTTATTTTTGTAAAAAATAAAAACTAAACTAGTTTTGATTTTTTTTTTTTGAAACAGAAAATTAAAACTAGAAGTGATTTCAAACATGTCCTTCTTCTACCCCACAACAATTGATCATTTTGACTCTACACAGACTTTAAGGAGAGCCAAATAACACCGTAGACACTTCATTGTTTTAGTCTTATTTTATCCTTTATTTATCGGGCTTTATTATTTAAATTATTATTACTCTTGGTATGGGCCTAGCAATAGGCTTAATTTAATCACCTAAGTGTATATAGGATCCATTCCAGTACAGTCCGGTCTAGTTGACTAAACTAGCCCAGTTGGTTATGCTTAACCCTAGTTAAGACATTTTACTTAAATTAGTGATTCAAATTATGTAGTGATTGATCGTTCCATTTTAAATTCAAGTGCAACTTGGAGGTAATTCCAGAAATTTGGTTCTTTGTAGAAAATTTTACCAAATTAGGTACAATTAGTGTCCTAACATACTTGGTGGAATTTGGCACATCATAATAAAACTCTTCGTGTGGGCTCGACACGCAACTCTTAATTGATTAAGGGAAAGTTTGGCTGGTTTTTGACAAAACGGTCAGTTAATTAACTTCTCTGAATCAGTTATTTAAATCAAATATTTTGTTCTACAAATACATTAAACTCGAGAAGTCATTTTTATCACTTTTGGACCTCTATAAATTGATTTCTTGGGCTACAGAATTAGGGGGTCCTCTCTCCTGAATATTTGGAGCTTTTCTTCCTTAGAAGTGGTTCTTTTAGTTCATTAAAAATTCAAAATGTAGTCAACACACTCTCCAATTCCTTAGTTTACTTGCATCGTGGGTCTATCCTGAGGTTGTTCCGAGTGTTCTAAGCAAACACCGTTTCGAGGTAACATTCACATTGCTTTTTAGATTAGATTAGTGGAGTCTAAATTGTCTCCCTTCCCTGACCAAAAATCGGTCATAAAATCTAAAAAACTACAAAAAAGAATCTAATGCTTATTCGACTAGAATTGGTTGTACTTACAATAAGAGTCAAAGATCGAGATTTAGTCGCCTCCCATAACATCTGGTCAAAATTACGTGGTTTTGATTCCAGTTTGTCTGGCTGGAAAATGTAGGCCACTCGACCCTGTTATTGAGCTTAAACCAAAACTATGTGTAAGGTTAGGATTTGTTTAATGCATACTAACTCATTTTGTATTTAAGGCCAAAAAATCATTAAAAAAAAGTGAAAATTGTTAAGTTATAGCGGGTGTCTAACACCTTCTGGTTGTATAACATACTCCCCAAATCCATAATCTTTATTTTCGATAGATTAGTAGCCTAATTGCGCATTTCAAAGTCCTTTTAGATTTTTTTTCTAATTTTTCTTTGATGATAAAATATGACGGCGACTCGACGCCTGTCTTAGGCCTTCCCGGACTCAAAATTTTTTTAATGGTAGTTTACCACAAGCACGCTTTCCCATTTTACACTTTATCAGAATGTCTCGTGTCTTCAAATCCTTGCAAGACCCTATCATGTCTCTTGTTATCCTTCGGCTTTTATTCTTCCAAGCGCAAAACCTGCAAATCATGTCGATTGCCATGGTAGGCTATATTTTATGCAATCTAAATGAATTATAGAAAATGATTTTTTTTTTGGTCAAAAGGTCCTTTTATTCATTCAAGTGCAAACGTATGCAACTCAATCAATTATTTATAGTTCTGAGACCCCAAGTAAGGCCATCTTTTTGTACATGTATTCATGCTACTTCTCTTGTATCCATCAGTCTTGCATCAATACCTAGGCCTGGCATAATTCCTGATTCCTGGCTGTGTTTCCAATCCTCTTCCCGCTATAAACTATGTACCTGATCCCTTGTTGCACACCATACATGACTCTTCGAGCATTAGTTTGCTTCTTACTAAAAATTCTTGTGTCCTTTTCCTGCCATATTCCATAAACCACTGCAGTCACTGTCAATTTTCCAAGCTTTGCTCTGAAGCTTTTAACTCTAAATTCTTTTACTAACTGGGCACCCAGTTGAGTCCATGACAACAGTGGAATAGTAACCTTTAATATGTCGAAAGCTAGCAACCAGATTTCTTGTACAAAGGGACACTGCACAAATGGTTTTCATTTTCTGTACCCTAAGTGCATACACACACAGTGGAGCGCTTGTATCATATTCCAAGCTTTAAGCTTCATTCTTGACTTCAATCCACCTTTGCATAAAAGCCAAAATATGCATGAGAATCTACGAATGTTTCCAGAGAACCATACCGGTTTCCATATTGTATCCACATTTGCTCTAGTCCTGATTCCTTCCCATGCACTTTTTATAGTGAATTGACTGGTGGGATTAAAGGTCTAGATGACTTTATCATGAACATCACTGTTAGGCTTAGGTAGTGACTGCGTCAAGGAGTTGATAGCTCTTAGCTCGTTTAATCTATTTAGCAGCATTGTCTACTCATTGAATAATGTCACAGACTTTAGCTTGATGAGTCAATCCTGAGTCATATATGGGTCTCAACCTAAACTGTTCCACTACAGATTTTCTATTTATCCATTTGTCTAACCAGAGCCAAGTGCCCCTTCTATTGCTCACTCTACATTGTATAAACTGACAGATTTGGTCTCTCATCTTTAATATTTTGCACCATGTCCAAGATAATACCATTGGAGGTTTGAAAGTCCACAGGTGTTTGTCTTTGATTATGTACATATGGCACCATTTTACCTATAGTGAATCCTTCTTATGTGCTAGATCCCGTAGGTGTTTTGCTATTACTACTCTATTCCACTTTTCTAACCTTTTAATGCCCAATCCATCTTCTCATTTTAGGAGACATACATCCTTCCAGCTTACTTTTATTCCAATACTCCTTACATCATGGCCATGCCATATAAAGGCTCTAATTTTCTTTTCAATTTGCCTAATAATTCTCTTAGGCAGAATAAAGATGGAACACCAATAAATTTGCATACTACACCAAACTGATATTGCAAGTTGTAATCTTCCAGCAGTAGTCCAACTGGAAATTTTCTTGGTAATCCTTTCCACCAATCTTTCACAATCTTTATAATGCAGTTTTGTTAAGATGAGAGGGACACCAAGGTAGGTAACTGGAAATTTGCTTACTGGTATGCCAATTATCCCAGCCAAAATCTCCATAGTGTTTGTGCTCACACCAGATATGAACATAGAACTTTTTGCTAAATTTGGACGATAGCCCAGATAATTATTAAAATTCAACCAGAGCTTCTTTGATCAAAGCGATAGTAGCTTCCTTAGCTTGGCTTATTAGGAAGAGATCATCTGCAAAACTCAAGTGGTGAATGTGTAATTCCTTGCCAACTATAGAACTTTTGGATGATATGCAAAGTCTTGATGTGTGGCATAGGTGGCTATTAGACTTGAAAAGGCCTCCATTACTAATAAGAATAGATAAGGTGAGATTGGATCTCCCCGTCTCAGTCCTTTATAGCTGGCAAAGTAGCCCTCCACATTCCTATTGAAGCTGATTGAAAATTTGCCAGTTGACACACATTGCATTATCCAGGCCACAAAGAGGGCAGGGAATTGCACAACTTCCATCACTATTTTTAGAAAATCCCATCCTATAGAGTCATAAGCTTTTTGCAGGTCAATTTTCATCACACGTCTACTTAACCCCCCTTGTCTATGATAATTCTTCACCAATTCCTGCATTAATAGCACAATATCTGCTATATTCCTGTTTGCCACAAAGGCTAACTGGTTCGCACTGATTAAGTAAGACAATATCTTCTTGATTTAGGAACATAGGATTTTAGATACATATTTATAAATCACATTGCAAAAGCTATTAGCCTGAAATCCTTCATTGTGGCTGGATTTTGGGTCTTAGGTATTAGTGATAAGATAATGCTGTTAAAAAACTTGCCGCTCTTGTTTGTATTTAGCATTTCCATCACTGCATCTGTTACTAACCTGCCCACAATATTCCACTTCTTCTAGAAAAACTTAGCACTTAAACCATCAGGCCCAGGGGCCTTATTAAGTTTGATAGCATACATACCCTCTTTTATTTCATTCTCAGTCACATGAGCACACATCATTAGTTGGTCAGCTTGTGATACATGTTTAGTAAGTACCTCCTGCATTCTTGCTCATGTCTGGGGTTGTGCTAGGACTGGACTTCCCAAGAATTCAGAGAAGTTTTTTATTGTCACTTCATGTACTTCTTTAGCTCCGATGGCTTGTACTACATCCCTAGTTTGTATAGCAATTACTATATTGTAGGCTCTGTGCAATTCCTTTCTTTTGTGAATATAAGCAATGTTGCCGTCACGTAGCTTGATGTTCTTGATTCCTGCCTTGTGATAATAGCAGGCCTCCTCTGCCCTAGCTAGGTGGTGGTACTGTCTACTCACCTCCTTTTCCTTTTGTATCATAGATAAGTCTTGGTTCTGGAACATGTGAGCTTGTAACATCTGTAATTCCCTAAATTTCTCACTTGTTCTTGCTGATATATTGCTATAGCTTTCTTTATTTAGCTTCTTCAATACAGGTTTCAGATCCTTCAACTTGGTTCTCAGTTGTTTACAAGCATCCCCCTCAGCCTTTTCTTGCCACACAGTTTCTAAATTATGATCAAATTGATGGTGTTTCATCCAAAGATTATAAAATTTGAATGGCCTTTTCCCATAAGACTCACCTTGCATGATATTTCATCAACAATGCATGATTAGAGATGCCAGGTTCCAATGCTTGAACTTTAATGTAAGGAAAAGCATCCATCCATCCTTCAATTTACACATGTTGAATCCATTTTCTCTATTGTTACACCCAGTATAGAACAAGCCCAAGTAGGCATGTCTTCAAGGTGTGATTCAAATAAACATTGATTAATTCTTCCATATCTCTTCTACTAGTCCCACTGCCACCATTCTTTTCTTGCCCATTCTTTATGATGTTGAAATCCCAGCAACAATCCAAGGATTATTTCTAATAGAATGACATCCTATGATAGGTTTCTCCAGAGGATTCTCCTCTTTTCTCCTTTGTTATTTACATATACAATTGTTAGGAAGAAGGAAGTTCCAGAGCTATGCATAGTCACCTTCCTTGTAAGATGTTGGCTAGATTTATCTATCATTACTATTTGAATTGTTTTGCCATTCCAGCCCATCCACAACCTGGATACACATTTATTGTTTACACTATAATCAAACTGCCATTCGCTACTCCATTTTGCTGTGATTTTCTGAACATTTTTTGCCCTTACTCATGTTTCCAACAAACCCATTATTTCACCTTATGCTCTCTTAATGCCTTCTTGACATCTCTTTGTCTGACAGGGTCATTAAATCGCCTGATGTTTTAACTTGCAATTGTGGTCAAGATTAAAGTATAGTTCTCCTCATATCCCCACTTTGCCTGATCAGCTTGTTCTTAGAAGAGCTCTGATATATACTCTATGGACTAATAGATCCCTGTGGAATCATATCAGAATACATAGAAGTCCCACGTTCCTTCTCAGCTAGCACAACAGAACTATTGCCGGTGCTAATTCTTTTTGTTTCTATTGCATTCAAGTTATTACTTCTCATAGCATCAATTTTGTTGATCTTTATTCCCATATTATTCTTCTCAGTGATCATCTAATCAGGCTTAGTTTGGTACGTTCTCGGTTCTGAGCTATTGCTTGTGATGGTTGTAGGCATCTCTTTTCCACTGTCCATATCATCGTGTGAGATAATATTTGGTTTCCAAACTTTTTCAGATAGTGTTTTTTTGTAGCATTGTGCAAGCTGGTGCCCATATATTTTACAGTATTCACACCTCACTGGCAACCATTCATACTTCACCTTCTGGAGAATTATTTTGTTGCCAGGTCCTTTAATAGGTATCTTCCTTTTGAGTTTACGATCGACATCAATTTTTACACATACCCTGGCATAGCACAGTCGCTCATTCTTAGCAGTCACGTGGTCCATGAATAAAGGTTTGCCCACAGTGCTTGCTAGTTTACCGATCATATTGGTAAAGCAGAATTGCAGAGGAAGTTGTGGGAATTTTATCCATACAGGAACCACACTAAGCCTCTCTTTGTCAATAGACACGGATTCAGTCCATGGTCTCACAATTAAGGGCTTATTATCAAATAACTATGGACCTTTATTCAAAATTAAGTCCTTTACCATCAAGTCTTCAAATCGCACCAAGAAGAGTCCCGGTTTCAAAAAACTCAATTGGAAAACACCAAAATATTTTCATTTTCTCTCTAGATAACCCTTCATCACTTAAATAGGGATTCGTGCACCGAGGACACACAAAATCATGGTGTTTTTCCACAAATTCAATTTAGACTCCACATCAGCAAGAAAATATTCCACACCGGTCTGACCATTAATTTCTTGAGGTTGGACAAATTCTAGGTTATTGCTTGGGTCATATTCCATATTAGGGCTGATAATCGAAGCAACGGACTTCTTCATTCCTAGGTTAGGCTGATTAAGCATCACCATCTCAAGGTTGGATTTTGTATTCCGTCTCGAGGGCAGAGGTGGAAAGTCCTCGTTTATTCCCGCTTCATTCAAATTAAAATTCTGTTCGTGGGAATTATTTACCTTGTTGACGTGTTCGTCCATGTCAGCCAAATTGGTAAATTCACGCGTTCCCTGTCCATGCACCCGAAATTCAGTGTGAATGCGCCCCAAATTCAATTCCATCGATTCTACATTTCAGACCCAACCGATGTTTCCAGCACATTCAATTCCTTTGAATTCTTCGCTTCAGACACAATCTTTGTTCTTTCCGTATTCATTGCCAGTGCTTCATTATGATTTAACATTACCTGTCCATTTTCTTTATTTGGTGATTGAATGAATAGGAAAGGGATGTTAATCTTGAGTTCGGTAATTTGATGGCATATGGACAAATGATCCCTGAAAAGCCTCAAAATATTTTAAGAATTTGTAGGTTTTGATATCTACAATTTCAAGGGGTGTTCTTTTTGTGAAGTCCTAATGACTTGGCAGTTCAAATTTCTTTAAGAGAAAGAAACGATGAGGCGGTTGTTAAATATTTTGAGGCTTATCGTTCACTGTCATTATTGTGCTGTCATTTTGCCTTATCGTTCGCTATAATGCTTGTGGCATCACCTCACACCTAAGTGGTTCACCAAGAGCACCTAGGTATATCGCTTCAACTCTGCCTAAGCTTTCATCTAGGCTGCCTTAGTGTTTGCCACGGTCGCCTAGTCGTGCAGCAGTTAAATTCAAAACCTACTTGCCTAGTTCCGCTGGGGGTGCAACTTGGGTGGGTTAAAACCCAACCAAATAAACACATAGATTGAAGGAAAAACTGAATTAAATGGGTTCGATTTGGTTGGGTTTGGTTGGTATATTTAGGTTTCATTAAGTTGATGAAAACAACGAAATAATTTTTCATTTTCTAATAGAAAATAAAGTGGCGATGCATGGTTGATAGTGGTGATGGCCAATGGTGGTAACTAGCGGTGGTAGGTAGTGGTAGCTAGTGACGATAACTGTTAGGGTGGCAAAACGGCCTAGGAGTATTGGCGACAGAGTAGTGGTGGAAGTTAGCAATAGAGATTGCCATGGTGCTCGTGGCAGGGGCGAGGCTGCTGGCAGATGGCAAAATATTGGTTGTGGCAGCCGCCCGTCGAAGGTGCAGGCAATGGCAGCACAGACGTGGTGGATAGGGGCAGGTGCCAAAACTTGGTGACTGTCGACATCTCGAAGCGGTGGTGGCAAACAAAGACGGTGCTGGATGTTTCTGATGTTGGTGGTAGGGCTCAGTGGTGCTGATGCCTTCCGTTGGTGGTGGTGACAACAAGCAGTGTTGAAAGCTGCCAGCAATGGTGGAGGCTATGGTGGTGGTGGCAGAGCCAAACAATGATAGTAGCACTAGCGGAGGAGGAGGTGGTGGGAGGTCTCCAACAGATGGCAGGTGGTGGTTCTTATTATGGAATTTACTAACAAAATGTGTACTTCTACATGAAGTGTGTTTTAAAAGCCAAACCGAACATTACCAACTTTAATGTTGAACCAACCTAGCTTAACCAATTTTATAACTAGGTGGGTTGGGTAAAGCAAACGTCTCCTTGGGTTGATTTGGTTAAACTCGTAAATGACCAACCTAACTTGCACCCAAAGTTCAACCCACCAAAGTTGTCAACATCATCGCCCAATCAACTAATAAGGAATCAAAATAGAAAAACAAAATCAAGTTTTTTTTAATTGAATCAGATCGTAAATTTGAAACTCAAAAATGTTTAAAGTTCAATAAAAAATTTAAATCAAAAATCTTTTCATCTAGCTGCAATGGTGGTTGAGAAGTGGTAGTGGTTACTAAATCAAGGTAGTGACCGCTTAATTGGGTACTGGTGGTACCGTGGTGGGTCTGCGGCTTTGGTGCAGCGGGGATGGATTGATTAGGGAAATGGGGCTCAACTTGGTGGTGATGTGCGAAAGGTGGTGATCATCATTGGAGGGACATCGACAGAGAGATAAAAGGGGAGAGAGATGGGTGAGTGGCGGAGATATAGAGGAATACAGAGATAAGGGAATATATAGAAAGAGACACACAGACAAACAATTGGGCAAGAAAATAAAATGGGGTTCCCAATAAGTCAAACAGAAGGGTAAAGATGGTATTGTGTGAAAAGTTTGTTTTCTAAAATAGAAAGTGCATAATTTATTTGCGATAGGCAAAAGAAGAAAACTGACTATTTTTGTAGGACGGGTGTAGTACAAATTTCTTGCACGTACTGGTCATCCTTTCAGCTTGGGCATATTCAAATTCATTTTCAAGTAGGGGGAGCTTGTTCCAAGAGAAACTTAAATTTGTTGATTGAATATCGTCGGGAGCAACGAAGAAAATGTGCGCGTTGTTGAAAAGGAAATGCAGCAATTGAAGCAAGTTTAGCTAGATTGTTATGCACTTTTCCAGATAAACAATCATACTTTGTCCATGTAAAGTACTATTCCCATTTGTATTTATCCGGTCTATCCCATTTTCTGTGATATACGAACTCAGATTAAGGTGATTACGCGCTGCTAGAAAGCTATGGATGAGCAATTCGCCTTAAAGTGGCTCATTTAGTCCTTGTCATAGATAAGGTTCAGACCATCAAAATCAATTCGGGAAGTGCTGAAATTCATAGCCAAAGTTGAAGTCATTACGAACTTTGATCAGGTAGATTGAGCACTTTCGAGCATTCTCTGGGGTCGACCAAAACTTTTGATTATTATCCAACAAGAACTACATTCCTATAAGGGCTTGCTCAAGTAGCACACCTTGGTTTTATGGAAGATCTCATCTCTGTCCTATTGCCTTAAGGCTATATTAAGGGACTCTTATGTATCATCCTTTTTTTTTTGGTTGAGTGAAGAGTAGAAATATATACCAAGATAATAAAGAGCGATACAAAACATGGCCAAATAGGCAAGTAAAAGATTTATGGATGACATTCCATCCGATTGGAATTGCAATAATTTAAAAGCCTACAACAACACTAACAAAAAAGAAGAAAACTATAAAAATAAATAAAACCTACAACTAATGAGACTTTTTTTTGTGTAGATAAGTAAAAACCAGCCAACTACTAGAAAACAATCAATTAAAGCAAGATAATTACTAACTAAAACAAGATAATACCAAAATAATATAGCTAATTAAAAACACACAACACCACACAACACTGCCAGCCACCACCCCGAGGACTAGACACGTGTCCCAGCGCTGCCTCATCACTTCGATCCTCATGCACTCACGTTGGTGTCAGAATCTCTGCCTTCTCCAGCCATGTCGCTGCTACCGAGCCTCGGTGTACCCTAAACAGCAACCACTTATTCCCCACCCAAAGTGAACAGCCAAAAACCTAGATTCTGACGAGCCCCGCCGGAATCCCTGTCTTCATGGTAGCCCAACAACTCAGCAAACCACTGTTGTCCACCTACAGCTACCACCGCCGTCTCAGCTCCGCCCAAAACAACCTAAATCAAAGACAACCAAGGCACAGACACTACTCCACCGCCAATTACAACCAACAAACCTTTCTAAGGCAAGGGGGATCAACTTTGGGGTGGGGAGAAAAACCCCTAGCCTAGACTCTCCAATCTTGGGAATCCTACAAGATCGGTTTGTTCTTTTTTCTTTGACAGATGGTCAGAACTTCATCTGGGTTCGAATCCTATTAAGAGGTCCACTAGTGATAAGAAATGTTGAAGAAACAATAAGATCTTTCTTTTGTCCCTTCCAAGCGATCGGAAAATAAAGAAATGGTTAATATATTCAAGATAATTAGGTATTTACAAAATACTGTCTCAATTCATCCTATTTCATTAGATCCGGGATGTGATATGATTTCGAAGGATGAACTGGATATGGACAGTTCCAAGAAGATTTCATTCTTGAACAAAAATCCATTTTTTGATTTATTTCATCTATTTCATGACCGGAATAGGGGGGGAAACATGCTACACCACGATTTTGAATCTGAAGAGAGATTTCAAGAAATGGCAGATTTATTCACTTTATCAATAACCGAGCCGAGTTTGGTTTATCATAAGAGATTTGCCTTTTCTATTGATTCCTACGGATTGGATCAAAAACAATTCTTGAATGAGGTATTCAACGTCAAGGATGAATCGAAAAAGAAATCTTTAATGGTTCTACCTCCTATTATTTATAATGGTTGAATCATAACGACTTACTTCAATTTTTACTCTTTCCCCTGGCATTATCCGTATCTTCAATTTTGATTCTAGGTTATGTTTCGGATTTTTTCCGAAACATAACCTAGAATCATATCTTCATTATCTAAATGAACATGGAACATACCATTGGGAAGCGATTCGGTAATTAACCCTTCATGAATCCATTTTTGTTCTTTCATTCAAGGTAAAACCCGCCTTAAAGTATCAACTAATGGAGGAGGAACGATATTTCGGGCAGAATCCCTTTTTGGCTCTGCGCCATTGATTCCATTATTATTAGTGAGCAATAATGGAATAATTCCTTCATAGAGATAGAGGACATAATTCACATGGATATAGTAAGTCTTGCTTGGGCTGCTTTAATGGTAGTCTTTACATTTTCCCTTTCACTCATAGTATGGGGAAGAAGTGGACTATAGATGTACTATTAATTGAGTTCAGAAATCAAACTGTATCAATATCAATTTTTTTAGATCGTTCTACAACGCGTTTTGAACTAGTAAAAACATATCTTCATTTTGAGATTTCATTGAATTCCAGTGGAGTAATGTATTATATCACTAATACTCTTTCAATCAAAGAGATATTTCAAGGATTCCCCTGTTTGTATTTGGAAAGGAAAAGGATAGAGATGATTGGAAATTTATTCCAACCTAATTCTTACTAAATTTTCAACAACTCGATGAATTTAACAGATCTTTTTAGGAGGCCCCAATGACCATATATCGAACCTATCCAATTTTTACAATGCGATGGTTGACTGTTCACGGCCTAGCTTTACCTATCGTTTCTTTTTTGGGGTCAATATCAGTAATGTAGTTCATCCAACCATAAACCTAATCCGAATTATAGAGCTACGACCCAATCAAACCCGAACGAACAAAATGTTGAATTGAATCGTAGAAGCTCTGCAACTGAAACTTCGATAGAGAGAAAACCCACATCCCAAAAGGACAAACTCGACGGCCATAAACCCTCACTACTTCGGTCACCACAACCCAACCACGGAGCATCCAAGGACCCAACAGCTAAACGCAGATCCAACTCCAACCCATCACTGGCGTCGGAAAACATGGAAGACAACAACTGCGCTAGCGCGATCCATCACAACAACGATAGCCATCTAGTTCGCGAGGACACAAGATCCCCAATAAAACCCTAAAACTAACACCTAAGCTAACGATCTAATCTACCACATCACCACGCGCGGGGAAAATCAACAGTGATGACAAAAACGGATGAGAGACCGGGGGGGTTGGCAGGGAGAGGTTTATCAGTTTAATCGCCTCTCTCAGAGGCTTCAGCTATAAGGAAGTAAGTAATGTCAGGGGGGTACTGAAGGCTACACCGTGGCTGTCTAGTTCTTATGTATCATCTATGATGTGAATGTATAGAAAGCGGTAATATTTGAGATCATCGAGTGTTCTAAAACGGTAAAATTCGAATGGAAGAAGTACTTACACTCAAATCCAAGTACTGTCTTTATTCTCGTTTATTGTTATTATCACTACTAAATTTTGCAACTCCAATTCTGATCAATTATTGTAGGATGAACTGGTTGGAAATTCTGTTTATAGTCCAGACTCGCGCTCAATATTATGCTGAATTAGGGGGAAAAATATGGCAGATGCATCAGCAACAAAGAGGAAGGGACAGAGTAAGGAGGAAGCACAACTGTCTGATCAGCCGACTAAATTGGTACCGATGTTGTAAGAGAAATTCTCCAGAGAAGGATCGGCTGCATGACCGTTTTGAAACCCCAACTTTTCGCCACCCTTCTTGCCTTCCTTTCGAGGAGACGCGGTGTGAGCAGCCAAATGCTCTATCAACGTGCTCCTCCGGGGACCCCTCACGTTTTCCTGGATGAGATGAGTACTGATGATCTCCAATCAAAGGTATTATGGAATGTCTGTATGGAGGTGACAGTACATAGGCCTTGCGCACTTCCATGGCCTCGGTGTTTGATTCATGGTCGTCCAACACCTATCCCTGTTAACTCAAAGGGACCTCCCGTATCTCCAACTTAGCCTCGATCAAAGCAATCTACTCACATATGACTACCAGGTCTGCGCCCTTATCAATGGTGCAAATGGGCACAGCAGCAGGAATGTAAACATCATAAGCGAACTGCAATGGAACACAGCGTCGCTCGTAGGCGGTGACCCTAATTAATCTCTCGCTCAGTCAACACTGGGAGGCATCAGGGAGTGCATATCACCACAACAGAGCAAACTCACCGCTCCGAGCAAGAACATGCCTTGCGTGTATTGAAAATTTGGCTTGTTGATGGGAATCATGGTCTGCTCTATCTGCTCAAGGACTGCTCGCTGGGACAAACCTTGAAATATGCCTTATTTCTATCAAGGGAGACTGGCTGCAACTCAGCTTTATTCCGTGCCACTGACGCAAGCGCAACAAGATGAGGCAAAGGGACACGATTCTTAATATAAGAATTTGAAGAGGAATGAGTTGGGGTAGTTTCTTATCCGGCTCGACCGATACAAGCTCGGGAAGTATGTAAGGCTCGTTCAAGATGGTAGCATAGGGGCCCAAAGGAGCAAGGGCAATCTTCTTGCAAAGAAGAGCCACGAGTCTCACATACTGCTCCGTAGGGGCAGTCTTTGGATACCCTTGAAGCAGATGCCTGGATATTCAGACTGGTATCCACGTTGCAATGTAGGCATCACACTGAAACCCTCAGCTGGCCACATACACTCACTTCAGTCGGTGAATTTCGAGTCGAACGCGATGAAGCATTATTTGGTCCAAAAATGTAGACCACCTTATTGCCAATATGATCTAGGTAATCGGTACAATAGTGCGGAGCAGCAGTCAGCCATTTTCTTAGCATTGCCTCGGAGTGTAAGGTCTCAGATATTGGTGGGGAGTTGGCAGCATAGAGCAAGCAGCGTTGCTAGATATACGAGCCTGATGCTCATACTCTGCTTGCGACCAGAACTGATCGTCCCCGAAAAAAGGGGCACAAGTGAAAAGCAAAGAAATCCCTGGTTCATTTTATGTAATAGTTTCAGTGTAATTAAAGCCTTATTGCTCTTGAACGGAACCAAAAAGGTCTTCAATGATACAACATGAGCACAAGGCAGAATTAAGCCTCTCATGGAATAAGTAGTGCCCTACTGCTCATGAATGGAACAGCAAACGGTCTTCCATACGGCTATACGAGCCTATGTTAGGATTAAGCCTTTGAAAGAAGGATGATGTACCAAGAAAGATAATCTATGAAGCCTAGTGAATTAATACAATGAAAGCCTCAAAGGTAAAAAGAAATCCATCATGGAGTCTTAAAGACAACAGACTCGTAGCTTGATGGCATCTTGGAGTTGTGACTTGGAGGTTTAAAGGTAAAGACTGTGGAGGATTAAATATTCGACCAACTTTGGGTGATAGGGAATGCTCTAAAAAGTACTGATCGCTTCAAAAGAAGACAGACTCCGGTAAAGAGGAAGTCTCGGTAAGTGAATTAGCAAAGGTTGCATGACTAGGCAACCTCTGCCTATCACTATGCTACATGCACACACTTAAAAAAAGATGATCACACTCATTTCGGATGACACAAATTCCTTGCTGAATTCCAAGAATACAGTGCCTTGTTCCAAAAAGCACCAAAGTTGCTCCACTTCTTTCCCCCTCCATTTCATTACTTACTTCTAAGATCATCTTGATTCACTTGTAACACCGTGATCCACACATCCAGTTACCTTTAAATTCCCGTGTTCAAGATCTTGTCTAAGCACACAAGCACCAAATACTCCTCGATAATACTGTAATTAAAGCTCTTTTATTCCTGTTGCCCAGGCCGCAGAGGGGAATCGTAAGCCCCAAATGTGAGCTTCTGAGCTGCCTTCCATTAGGGTTGTTCTCCACTATACAACGGGCGGCTGCATGGCGCTAAGGAGGCAGAGTTTGTATAGCACTTCCGGGCCGCCGAATCTCAAATTCAGCTTTGGCTCAATGAGGGAGTTGCGGAGCTTGGCTACGACGGTGAGACGGTTCCGTTTGACGCCCGAAACGCCTGTGATTTCCAGAAGGTAATGAGGGGATTAAGGGGCAAATTTGAACCAGAGGTCGAGGTGGCAGGTGGTGCCAATAGAGCGAATCTAGATGATATGGGGGATGGGAGTGGTAAGAATTGATCATGTGCTAGTAACAGCGTGCCAAAGTCTCACGGACCCTGTAATTGACAAGCTTCGTGCAATGAGCTTCCCTTAAGCTTTTTAGTGTATTTTAAAGAGGAGACAGATACATTCTACGGATAAAAATATTTGACAAAGTTTTACCAACATAAGCACATAACCTGGCAAGCTCTGCAACTATCAGGAAGATTTAAAGCCAAAATAACTCCGATAGCAGATGTAGCAGCTCAACTAAAGAAAAGAAACAAGAAGAAGTTTACGAAATAAAATCATGTCGAAGTAATCAGACAACCTGATATCAAACCAAGCCAGTCTCTACACCCAATTAGATGTATACAAGGACCTGAACTACAGGAAAATAGAAAACTGCAACCATATAACCTGGCAAATAACACTCCCCCATAACATTGCAAATGGGAATGTCTTATCGACCGACTTTAAAAATAAATTCAGTCAAAAGCACATTTAATATTGTCACTAGCTAATACGTGATTGTCATAAAGAAAAATGAAGAAGTTTCAATGAAAACAATGTAGCAAGACAAAAAAAAATTTCTTTTCTGCATCTCTGCATCCTAGGCAGTAGAGAACAGGGTGACAGTGCTAAATCAAATTGTGACCTTCAAATCACCAGACCTTGATGAATCAAATAAGGAATAATCCAGTGGACAATACTGTATTTCTGTTACTGGATACAATCATTACAATAACACAACACATACCTATTCTACCGCTGTCAACCTTTATGCCAGAGCTCACTGGGATGCCCCTTCCTTCAAAACAAGAAGCATCCTTAGTATAAAGGACTTAAGCCCAAGTCCTTTGAAACTTGAAACTTGTATTCTCCATCATCATTCATTCCCAATCTTCCTCATCCAATTGACTATCAGTTGCTTCCCTTGGTGGCCTGACCACCAAAACAACATTTCCTAAACTCTCCTCCACGCCAATTCCCTTCAACACCGACCCTCTCTCAACTTTCAGCCCCTTTTCGCCATCCGCCACCATGTAAAATCCGTCGTCAGCCGCTACAGCCTTCCTCCCCCTGTCGGCCACCACCAGAATCGCCTCCTCCTTGTACCACCTGTTCACTCTCCACGGCAATGCCCTCGCATCAGCAAACTCCACCACCACCCCGCCCCTCTTCAGCCCCGCCACCGGCTCCCATGATGGTAGCACCACCCACCTTCTCCACCCCTTTTCCGCCACCACCACCCCAAACTCTCCCTCACTCCCGCACTCCCAGGGCGCCTCCAACACTTCCTTCTCCTTCTCCTCCGCTTTGCAGACCGGCAAAACAGCCACCACCGTCGCCTCCGCCACCTCCCCAACGTTCAGCCTCACCACCGGCACCCTCACGCCCGCCAGCACAGCCCCACCTTCTCCCTCTTCCCCTTTTCCATCCTTCCCCTTCAATTCCTCCTGCACCCAATTCCTCGCAGCCTCAGATTGCGCCACTCCAGCCGCCTTCTCCAAAGCTAACTTCCTCTGCTCAGAATTCTGATGCTCCAGAGCCTGTCTGTAATAAACGAATGACAAGCAATCGGCAGGGAGGTTGTAGTCAAAGCACTTCCACCCGCGGTCACCACGCCTCCGCGGAAAGTCTTTAACGGCTCTCGCGAGCTCCTGGGCTCCCCTACCGTCCAAATTGGACTCGACGATGTAACGCGCGGCGGCCAAACGTTGACTGGCGCTCAACAAGCGGATTTCATAAAGCACTTCGGCGCCGCCCTGGTCGAAGAAGGAGAGGATGTCGGGCCCGGCATTCGACTCGATGAGGGAGTCTCGGACCTTGGCGGCGACCACGAGGCGGTTCTGCTCGACGCCGGAGATGCCGGTGATCTCCTCGAGCGTGGAGGGGGTGAAGCCCTCCTGGATGAGGGAGGGGATGAGGGGGGCGAACTCGAACCAGAGGCCGAGGCGGTTGGCGAGGATGTCGAGGCGGCCGGCGGTGTCGAGGGAGCGGAACTTGGAGGGGATGGGGGAGGGAGGAGGGCGGAAGGGCTGGTAGAGTTGTTGTTGGGCTGGGTTTGGGGGACGGTTGATGGCTGATGAGATGGGCTTTTTTGGGTGGTGGGGTTTGTGGGTGACGGGGGAGACGCGGTGGTGGTGGGTGAGGAAGGGGGAGGAGAGGAGGGTTTTGGGGTGGTTGGAGAAGGTGTTTACAGTAAGAGAGAGCATGGTGGGAGAGAAATTGGGGTTTTTTTTTGGATTAAAGCAGGGTGTGAGGCTCTGTGAGCCTTATCTGAGTTTTGGGTGTTCCAGTCAGTATGTCTTTCAGTCAGTGTGTGTGTGTGTGTGTGAGAGAGAGAGAGAGATTTTCTACTGTCAATTCATATTTTACAGGTTAATGCCTTTTGCCACGAAAAAATAGACAAGTGTCACTAACTTACTTTTAAGATAAAAAGTGCAGATTTAACAACACTTCACCCTTTTCCTACGGACAAACAGAATATCTGAGTATTAAAGTGCGGAAACTTTCTCAAAGGTTTTGTATTCGTAAAATGTTTATTGTTGTCTTTTAATATATACTCTGTAATTATAAGAACATTAATTCAGGAGACATGCCAATTATAAGTTCCATGACATTTAAGGCATTCTTTTACTTTAGACATGCATTCATGACTGCCCTGTCCTCCATTCCATCTAGACTAGATTCTGCTTGAACAAACACAGGCGTTCTTGACCTCTGTTCCAATTCAAGATTCCCCACTGTGGCCTGGGATTCGAGGATAGAAGAGCTTTTTATTAAACTTTAGCCGCAAAGTGTTTGGGTCTTCTTGAACATCAGACCACCGATCAGAGACGGTTGGCCTCAGTAAAGATCTTTTGTCTAAAGAATTGTGTGATTAGCCATATGCAATTCGTAGTTCCCTAGCATTTGTAAAGTGCACATTCATATTAGTTACGAAATCTTTTGAGGTAGTAGGGTAGGTCTTCTCTAGGCCAATGTCCTTCCCAAGCTAGGGTGATTAAAGCCAATCCTTCCCGAGCTAGGGTGATCAAACCCGTATACACAAAGGAATCAATAAACCAATTGATGTGCTCAATCGCATTTCGCCGACGTCCGTCAAATCAAATCTGATAAACTTAGGATGCACATATCCACTAGGATGGGGAGATTGTGCAATGTATGCAACGAGCTTAGTAGCTCGAATTAGGATGGGCTTAGTCCTAGGAGGTGGTAATGTCGTTGCGCCTCCACAAGTAGATTAAGTACAGCTAGTGCGTTCACGGTCCCTGGGGAGAACTTGCCATTCTTTCTGTTAACTTTGATAACATGCCAAGTACTGACTCCTAATTTGTAATTACTGCAAAACCAACCATTTCAGTAGGGTTGGTGCCTTTACTACTCCAAACCACAGCCCTTTTGAGATTCCACTGAACCACGAGTCTGCCTTTTTCAACCCGAGAGTTTTTATGCTTACTACACACACACACACATATATATATATATATATATATATATATATATATATATATATAACACTTTTATCCATCTGCGACGCTTAATCCTGCCTTAGGGTTGTATTACTTCATTGAAGTACTATGTGGTTCCATTTAAGATTAACATGGCAGAATCAAAGAAAGGATTAATCCTGCCTGCCTTAGGCTCGTATTGCTATGTTAAAGACCATCATAAAATTGTTATTTGGTTTTGACGATCCTCGGCGTAGGAAGCTTGAGGCCGTTCTAGTCATTCCGCATCACATACATTTTCTACATGTGCGTTTAGGCGTTTACGAATCTAATATTGTCATGCCCCCAGAAGGTATAAAATGTGTACAACGATTATATATGCACGACCCTGAGTGAAAAGTCATCTTAAATGAATGAGGACAATTTAGCCGCACCATAGTTAATGCAACAATAGTTCAAAGTTCTAGAGTGGAGCACGTTCATTATATTCAACTACCATTACCATGAACGAATAAAGGTACCTGATGCAAATATAATGAACAAGGTAATGTAAAAAACATGAATGATAATCAAACATTTCCATTATTGTTAAGCTCAAGAAAATCCTATAAGAAACAATCGAAAGAGAATGAGGTCAACAAAGTCTTCTTTTTGCAATAAGATGACAAGTCCTAGGCAATGACCGAAATATGCAAATATCTACAAGGAAACATAAAACAATTAAGGTTGAAAAGAAGGTAAGTCGGCATACCAAGGCTTGCAAAAGTAAGGTTATCACTCACATTTATTTTGTGCAATTCACAATAAAAATAAAAACAACACATATTCATGCTTCTTTGTCATGAAAACGACTAAGCATCATCCTAATCACATCAAAAGCATCCAAGTATAGTACATACATATTCTGGGCTTGCATATGTCTACAATAAGAAGCACAAACGATAAATAGTACTCAAACTCCTAAGTGTATGTGCTTGATAGTAAGCTGCAATTAATGTGGTGTTGTTTTTGACCTCTTGTCTTAGGACTTTCAATGAAAAATGAATGACTAAAACTGGAAACTTTGATCGATTGAATAATTAAGTTACAGACTGCGTGCCCAAGACAAATGGTAACTCGTACCAACAAGTCAAATGACATAAACAAACTAGAGGCCTCTATCGATAGGAGATAAGAGAACATCGTTCACATAATGTCAAAAAGAAAAAAAAAAGATAAAGACTTCAAGTCAAGTCTTTTGTTTGAGTTGTGTGTTGATTGTCCCCTTTGGTTGATCATTTCCCCCATTTTATTCAGATATGTGGAAACCATTCGCTCCAATCTTCTTGTTTTGATTTTTCTTCAAAAGAACAAAGCATCCTTTAACCTTTGCTATCGATCTTCTCTTATTGACAGCTATATCAATTTAGATAATCTATTCTGACACAAATTGTCTACGTGTCACCCACACCAGCATTATGGCCCCACGTTCTATGGAAACCCGAACCATCATAAAATTGCCTCCATAATTATCTGATCTTACCGTAAACCGTCATTACATCAACATTAATGACGCATTAACCTTAAATGTCCAGCTATTGCCCTTTTTCCTTTCTGCATACATGTGTCGACCATTTATTGGCCACATCTAAATTAATTTTGAACATGCCAACATTGCCCCCTTGACTCGTGTGAACTTTGTTTGCACGAGTCAATTGAATTTCTCTCCTAAATCTTTGGCAATTACATACCATTACTCCACTAATCGATACAATCGAGTAGAAATAGTACTTTGGCATTCAATTTAAACCAAAACCCTTCCGTAAATCTTCTTTTCACTCTTGCTCATCTCTTCATCCTTATCTTTTACTTCTTCTTCTCATTGTGCTGATGATTTTTTTTTCCGACAATACTTCCATTGGTCAATTAACCATGGGAAAGAAGAAATGGATACTGTTACGATCATGGCCCACTATCCTTGATCCCGATTCGGGAACGTGGATACTCAAACCAATGAAAAACGTTAAGGTATTTTGGAGCTGATCCATACGTCTACGAACCCTCCAAAAGTTGATCTTTGGCCTTTGGATGCAGCTTTTTGTTTTTGGTCTACCACCACCAATGCCTTTATGTTCAGGGCAAAGATGATGGCACCTACTCTATATGATATATCTGCCCTAACCGGGCTACTGCCAATTGTGGATCAAGCGAACGCCTTAGTTAATCATAATCCTTCTGGCATAGTTTTTGAATTTTCTTCTTCAGCACCTCCAAAATACTTGGAAACATTCAATCGAAGGTATAAGGATGGCAACCGCACTAAGAAGCCAGATATTAATGAGTTGGCTATCTTCTTGTGGATTTGGCTGTCGAGGCATGTGTCCTATGTGACAAATTTGTCACTCACCAAAAATATATTGATTTAGCCATCCCGTTAGCCCATGGAAATGTAAGCCTTTCCCCCTCTTGTTTAGGCAGCCTTTACAAGGCAATACAAAAATGATCCACTAAAGTGTCGATGGCCCTTTTTGGCTTGTTCAACTGTGGCTTCGTGCCTATTTTCCAGAGTTTGGACCAACAATCTCTCTTACTGCTACTCCTTATCTCAGGTACAGCCGTTAATTTTCTCTAGGTGAAATTGGTTCTCACACCTTTGGGTACTACTTCCGTTTCTTCTTTAACTTTGCTGAGATATTAAAAGGTATATTCCTTCCCAATTCGCTCATTAGATTGGGCTTATTCAGGAAATCCCTGCTCTATTCTTTATTAGTAATGGTTTTGCCGAACCTAAAGAAAGGTTGAATAAAAATTGATGGTTAACCATATTAAAGCAATCGATCGGGATGTGGATTAATCAATGCAAAGGTTTAAAATGAGGAATTTTCTGAACCAGACTGCTTTGGGTGTGAGCGGCTTTGAATCGTGATATCAAAACGAAGTTTATCTCCTCTACACCAGTTGCGACCTTACTACCTGCTTGATCAATTCGTCGACTGATAATGCCTCAAATCATGGTAAGTGTTGCAAGTGACGTATTCCATTCCTCTTTGCCCTTAATTGATTCTAATATCTCAGATTTCATTTCTAAGGCGAAGGGCCTGACAAGAGGAAGGTTACCACAGGGGACGCACCCCAAAAAGTGAGGATAAAGAGGGAACTGATAGCTGATGGTCTTACAAACCAGGAGCCAATTAACTCAGACTGATGCGCCCATCGATGATATAAAAAACTTGGCATCAGGAGTTTTTGAGGAAGAAGATTGTTCCCAACCTATTCTGGTAGTACCCAAGGGTTCCATTTCACGCAAACACGTCAACGGATTCAATAGTCAATTCTTCAACGCTTCGAACCGGTCAAAGTGCGGGCGCCCAAGTCAAGTGCATTCTTTGCTTCACACGCCTCACGCGCGACTTAGTCACCAATTATTTTACATCAACGTCACTCATGGTAGCATGTTCGTCACACCAAAACCACCCGAGAACTTTTTCACCAAAAATATCGACCGACGGCGTAACCGGGGCAACGGGGCAAAGGCCTTGGCCCACCCCATGGGGTCGGCCTCGGCCTCACCTAAGGCCATGGTGTCGGCCTCGGCCTCACCCAAGGCCATGGGGTCGGCCTCGGCCTCCCATGGGAGGTTGCCTTTGGCCTTCCCCCCCAGTTCTTCACTTTTTGCACAAGGTCCTTTTTCGCGCTTTGTTCGCTTTGTATGCTTTGTATGTGACTTTAGCACCTTGTCCGTCACATGGTATGATTCACGTCGACACGATCGTCGCAACGCAACTTTCGAATTCGTCATCGCTCATCAAAACACCTACCGTCGGCGGCCCAAATTTCACCAAAAAAGGGAGTGGCCTTAGCCTCCCTCCATGGGAGTTGGCCATTGGCCTTGGCCACCCCTTAGGGTCGGCCTCGGCCTCACCAAGGGGTCGGCCTCGGCCTTCCCAGGGGTGGTGGCCTTGGCCTTTCCCCAATCTTTGGCCCATGGCCTCCGTTCCCGCGCGCACTTGTCTTCTCAAGTCTTTACACCTCCGCGATGTTAGCGGACGTTCATTCATCAACCTCGAGACGTCCGTCGTCTATCAACCTCGCGACGTCTGTCGTGCATCAACCTCACGACGTACGTCATCCATCAACCTCGCGACGTCCGTCGTCCATCAACCTCGCGACGTCCGTCGTGCATCAACCTCGCAACGTCCATCGGCCATCAACCTCGTGACGTCCGTCGTCTGACGATCGCATACCATCACTTCCAACTTTGACATTACTACATGTTGCATTCATCACCTTGTTATGACAGGTACACTTAGCTCAAATCCCATCTTCAGGACACCCGACGCATGCCCGTGCGCCACCTCTGCGACATTCGTCACCGCGCCCATGTGCCATTCTCATAACATGTGCCCCGGCACCAAATATATGCTCCGCGACCTTCGTCGCCTCGCCTGTGCGCCATTCTCATAACATGTGCCCCGGCACCAAGTGTATGCTCCACCGACCTTCGTCGCCGCGCCTGTGCGCCATTCTCATAACATGTGCCCCGGCACCAAGTGTATGCTCCACCGACCTTCGTCGCCGCGCCCATGTGCCATTCTCATAACATGTGCCCCGGCACCAAATATATGCTCCGCGACCTTCGTTGCTACGCCCATGCGCCACTCTCATAGCATGTGCCCCGGCACCAAGTATATGCTCCGCGACCTTCGTCATCGCGCCCATGCGCCATTCTCATAACATGTGCCCCGGCACCAAATATATGCTCCGCGACCTTCGTCGGCTCACCCATGCGCCATCTTCATGATACGTGCCCCCCGCACCAAGTATTGCTTCGCGACGTTCGTCGCCTCACCACTTTCATAACACGTGCCCTGGCACCAAGTATTGCTCCGCAATGTTTGTTGCCGCGCCCGTGCGCCATTCTCATGATGCGTGCCCCCGGCACCAAGTATTGTCTCCGCGACGTTCGTCGCTGCGCCTGTACGCCATCTCCATCACATGTGCCCCCGGCACCTTACTCACTCCGTCGTGCCCATGCGCCGCACCACTAACACAGTAGTGCCCCTTGGCTCTCTGTCACACTACCATGCTCCTTGCATCGGTCCATCCTTTCACCACACCATGCGCACCTTGCCTTGGTCGTGGAACATGCTTCGACCCACTCTCCGGAGTGTGGAACATCATGCGGGGATAGGCGACTCCTCTGGGACACTATCTCCGTCAGGGAGCTCTTCAACTCCCCTTCCGCCAGGTAGACGGCTCCTCCGGGATGCTACCTCGGCCAGTCGGGTAGACGGCTCCTCCGGGATGCTACCTTGACGTGCTCCGAGTGCTCCGGCACAAGGACTCACCGCGGGGATAGGCGACTCCTCCGGGACACTATCTCCGCCAGGAGCTCTTCAACTCCCCTTCCGCCAGGTAGACGGCTCCTCCGGGATGCTACCTTGACGCACTCCGAGTGCTTCAGCTTAAGGACTCACCACGGGGATAGGCGACTCCTCCGGGACACTATCTTCGCCAGGAAGCTCTTCAACTCCCATTCCGCCAGGTAGACGGCTCCTCCGGGATGCTACCTCGGCCTACGAAATAGGCGACTCCTCCGGGACACTATCTCTGTCAGGGAGCTCTTCAACTCCCCTTCTGCCAGGTAGATGGCTCCTCCGGGATGCTACCTGGCCCGTTAGGTAGCGGCTCCTCCGGGATGCTACTTTGACGCACTCTGAGTGCTCCGGCACAAGGACTCACCCGCGGGATAGGCGACTCCTCCGGGACACTATCTCCGCCAGGGTGTCTTCGTGACTGGCCTACGTGCTCCGGCACTGGGGGCTCGCGTCGGCACCCCTATGGACTATGACCCCCGGGTCACTCCGAGATGGGAGCAGGTCTTCGGAGGGCATCGCGCCTAGTCTGCTTGGCAGTTGGGCGTCGGGTCTTCCCCACCACTGCCAGGCCTGTGGGACACTGCGAGGGCTTGGATTGGAGGCTAGATCAAGGGGTTTCTCTGGCCACATCGACGTTGTGGGAGCCAGTCTTTCCAGACAGACAGAGCGACGCTGTGCGGGGCAAACAGGGTGAATATGCGATTCAACAGTCCGTGGAGCACCGACAGCTGTGGACCCCTCAGTGATGTGTCACTCCTGGGGAGTGCCACGTGTCGCGTGATGACATCATCATCTCAACCTCTATAAATAGAGGTCCTGAGAATTCATTTGGAGGGGGGACATTTTCAGAACACTTTTAATTTCTCACTTTAGAATCCTAGAGAGAAACATACAGGGTCCTGACTCTGGACCTAAGCATCGGACAGTGACTGTCGTCGTATATTCATCCTGCGCCATCGCCCTTGCAGCACTGCCACCCTCAGGCTCTGTCTGGGAAGCCCTTGGTCTCTGCCCTTGCTCCGCCCTTGCTATGTCTCACATCAACATACTTGGCAGCTGACGCGGACTGCAGCCTTTGTGGCACCTCCACGTAGGTACGAACCCATTTTCCCTGGCATCATTTTGGCGACTCCGCTAGGGAGGTGAGCATCGTACTGCAGTCTGCCTGTCCGCTACACTTAGGCACCATGCCTCCACGACGAAGAGTTACGAGGGCTGCCAGCCAAGGCCTCATCCGCACCGTGCCAGAGGAGGATCACTCCGGTGAACAAGAAGGGACTAGTGCCATGCGTCTCCAAGACCAGCCACCAGTTGTCACACCTGACATACAAGTTGCAGTCAATGCGGCCATCCAACAGTTCACGCCCGTTATAGCCAACCTACAGGACTCGCAGGCTACTCTCATGACAATCATCATGGAAATGCAAAAATCCATGCAGGCAATGGCCCCCTAACAAACCCTTGCACTAGTCCCACCTTTTGGACCTGGGTTGGCTCTTGATGTCACTCAGGCCCCAGTGTCGCGACCACCACCGCCACATTCATCTAGACCTTTGGCGGTAGGACTTGCGGCATCTTTGCCTCCTGCAGCTGATGTGCTGTATCCTGTCAGGCCATCACGAAGACCTCAGGCAGACCTTGGACCCGTACTACAACAAATTCACCCTGTCACGAAGTTCATCCGAAACCCACGACTCAATCGAGATGGAGCCTAACCCCAACATAACCAACCGAAACCTAAACACAAGTCGTTCCCCGGCTTACTCCAGTCGACGCTGCCTGACGATCGACTTCCAGCAATTGACACTACCCATATACAAACCATGCCCCAACAAGTTGCTCCGCACCACCAACCCCTATCGACCATCGTCATCCCTTTGATGCCTCAGGTTGCACTGTCTGGGGGCTCTGATGCCCGAATCATCCCGACAGGGCACAAACCCTCACATGCGTCGTACGTCACCAAGCATGACTTTGATGCCTTCCTTCGTCGTCTCAAGCAGTCATCCTTACCACACTCCCCCTCTAAGCTGTCAGGCCATGCTCCCTACTCTGGAAGCCTCACTACCAAGCCCTACCATGTCAAGTACAAGCAACCATCCTTCACCTTGTTCAACGGCAAAGAGGGCAATGCTCGCGAGCACATCACCCGTTTTGCTGGCTCTCTGGAGCACTACGGGGAGGACGACACTTTGAAGCTTGGTGAATTCCACAAGTCCCTGACTGGCCTTGCTTACTCTTGGTATCATCAGATTCCTGACAGTACTATCCACTCCTGGTCCGACATGGTTCAGCTTTTTCTTGACAAGTTTCACTATGAGACGGAGCGTGTGACCATCGTTGACATTGCTGGAATCCGCCAGAACCCCGGGGAAGATCTCAACACCTATGTCACGCGATTTCATCACAAGTGCTTGGAATGCACCGACTTCAGCAAGGATGAAACCCTTGTACCCATTTGCATCAAGAATATGAAGGACACCTACAGGGTCTACCTTGAAAACCTCCAGCTGCGGTCATGGGGACATCTCAAAGAAGCAGCACGATGCACCTATGACTCAGTCGGTCGGTCAAAGACCCCAAAGCCCCAACCTCATATTGCCTTGGCCGCGACGGTGGAAGTAACTAGTAGCAATGACAACAACCGCAAGCGTCAGTCTCAAGGAAGGGACGGGCGCCCTGACAAGAGAGGGCAGCTAACTCCTGCCCCAGAATACCCATGTGACTTGAAGACTGTCAGAGCTCTCCTCGAGACATGGATCAACGATAATACCATAGTCCTGCCCAATGCCAACGCTGAACCTACCCCGGAAGACTTAGCTCATCCCAACTACTGCCCATATCATCGGAAGGTCGGTCACGGCCTCAAGTGGTACAGGGGCCTCAAGTTCGTCTTCGCTGACAAAATTGCATCTGGCGAGCTCAAACTCTAAGTCCAGGACATTTGAACCAATCGACCAAGCCTTGGCATGCCTTAGTGCATTTTCCACACTCGTAACTTTCTTTTTTTCGTTCATTTTGCAAGTTTCCATGTAGGTCATACCCATGTATCAAGGCATGCGCCTATCCTTTGTTATCAGTGAAGTTACATTTTCCAGACTTAGAAAATTTTCAAGCTACATTGCTCTTGCACAAGTCAACTGACACCACTCTTGATACCGTAGCCCACTACCTTGGGGCTTCACCCCTTCCAAACCCCTTCAGCCTCACATCCTACACCAACTTGGTGTGTGGTGCGGGGGTGGCTCGAGCCACGTTACTAAGTCTCAACTCTGTCAATTGACACCCCCCATGTCTCGCGACCGCCTCTGCCAGGTATGCATGCAACACGCCTCACCAACCCTCCCCTACCTCCGTCACTCAGTCGGTCATCGATGCCAGCCCATCACGTTGAGTCTCCCATCCCGCTTATCTCCACCTTTCGTGCTTACGGTCGCATGACCACCCTTTATCAAAAAAAAATTTTGACACTTAGAAAAAATTTAATTTTTTTTTGCAACCGGTCATCGATGATCACCCTCAGCGGTCTTCCTCGGTACCCTTGTCCGAGCTCAACACTTAGAAATATTTTGTTACAAAAAAAATTTCCATGTCCCTTCTCCTTAGTCTTCGTCCAACTCTTGAAAAATTTATCAACACTTAGAAAATTTTCTCACCCCTTTCGCACTCCTCCCTCTCACTCGGCCTACTCGCGGTCGGGTCGCCACCCTCTCACCCTCGTTCTACACTTAGAAATTTTTTTCAAAATTTTCATCTCCCCTCCTACCAACCCCCTCACTCTCCCTCTAACATTTTTCTCTCTTTGCTACACTATCCCACTCCTCTCTATCTTCTTGTAATTATGAGGCTTCTCTTGGGGGCTCCCTCTTTAAGTTTGTCAAAAAAAAATAATAATTAATTAATTAATTAATTTTGAAATTCAAATTCAATTCAGAATCTGGGCAGAACCAACCGACCCGCGCCCCGACTCGCGTACCCATCCTCTATCTGTGATGAACCCGACCCAACCCGGATCCAGACCCGCGCCCCATAAAAACCCTAATTTACCCTAACCCTCTTCTCTTTCTCTTTCACGCACAGACGCCGCCTCCTCTTCTCCTTGCGACGCCGCACCTCGGCCTCGACCGGCAGCCCCCCTCACCGACGCCGACCCCCCCACCCACCTTCCCTCCACTCTCTCATCCCTTCTCTCCCCCGCCCCTCCTTCCCCCCTCGGTCTCGCGCTTCGGTACCCCGCCGCCGCCCCCTTCTTTCCCTTCCCTTCTCATTTTCCTCCATTGCCAACCTAAGCTCGGCCACCCCTCCCTCTCCCCCTTCGGCCTTGGCCCCCCCTCCCCCTCCCCCTCGACCTCGGCCCACCCCCTTCCCCCTTCCCTCTCTTCCCTTCCCCCACACCGCACCCGCACCCACACCTCGGCCTCGGCAGGCCGCAACAACCCCGCTGCCACCGCACTTTCTTCTTTTCCCATCTTCTTTCTATTTTCCCCATCACCTCTTTGGCCAATTTCACCCATGCCGAGGCCGACCCCTCCCCTTTTCAACCTTTGGCCTTCATCCTTCTCCCCCTCCCTTCACCTTCGGCCACCATCAAAGCAACCCATTTTGGCCTTCCCAAACCCATGGCCATCACTTTCAAGAACCTCTCCATCCCTTCTTTCCCTTCACCACCTTCGGCCTACACACATTCACCCAACGGCCGACAACCATCACCAACCATCCTCACAAGCATGCACAAAAAAAACTCATCATGACGACCAACGCGCGCCCCTCTCCACAACTTCGCATGACTTAGTCACCAATTATTTTACATCAACGTCATTCACGGTAGCACGTTCGTCACACCAAAACCACCCGAGAACTTTTTCACCAAAAATATCGACCGACGGCGCAACCGGGGCAACGGGGTCAAGGGGCAAAGGCCTTGGCCAACCCCATGGGGTGGCCTCGGCCTCACCTAAGGCCATAGGGTCGGCCTTGGCCTCACCCAAGGCCATGGGGTTAGCCTCGGCCTCCCATGGAGGTTGCCTTTGGCCTTCCCCCCTCCTTCCCCGGTTCTTCACTTTTCGTACAAAGTCCTTTTTCGTGCTTTGTACGCTTTGTATGTGACTTTAGCACCTTGTTCGTCACATGGGTATGATTCACGTCGACACGATCGTCGTAATATAACTTTCGGATTCGTCATCGCTCATCAAAACACCTACCGTCGGCGGCCCAAATTTTACCGAAAGGGGGAGTGGCCTTAGCCTCCCTCCATGGGAGTTGGCCATTAGCCTTGGCCACCCCTTAGGGTCGGCCTCCCTAGGGGTGGTGGCCTTGGCCTTCCCCCAATCTTTGGCCCATGGCCTCCGTTCCCGTGCGCACTTGTCTTCTCAAGTCTTTGCACCTCCGCGATGTTAGCGGACGTTCGTACATCAACCCCGCGACGTCCGTCGTGCATCAACCTCGCGACGTCCGTAGTGCATCAACCTCACGACGTCCGTCGTCCATCAACCTCGTGACGTCTGTCGTGCATCAACCTCGCGACGTCCGTTGTCCATCAATCTCGTGACGTCCGTCGTCCAACGATCGCATACCATCACTTCCAACTTTGACATTACTACATGACGCATTCATCACCTTGTTATGACAGGTACACTTAGCTCAAATCCCATCTTCAGGACACCCGACGCGTGCCTGTGCGCCACCTCCGCGACGTTCGTCACCGCACCCATGCGCCATTCTCAAACATGTGCCCCGGCACCAAATATATGCTCCGCGACCTTCGTCGTCGAGCCCATGCGCCACTCTCATAACATGTGCCCCGGCACCAAATATATGCTCCGCGACCTTCGTCGCCGCGCCCATGCGCCATTCTCATAACATGTGCCCCGGCACCAAGTATATGCTCCGCGACCTTCGTCGTCGCGCCCATGCGCCACTCTCATAACATGTGCCCCGACACCAAGTATATGCTCCGCGACCTTCGTCGCCGCGCCCATGCGCCATTCTCATAATATGTGCCCCGGCACCAAATATATGCTTCCCGACCTTCGTCGTCGCACCCATGCGCCATCTTCATGATACGTGCCCCCGGCACCAAGTATTGCTCCGCGTCGTTCATCGTCGCACCACTTCTCATGACACGTGCCCCCGGCACCAAGTATTGTCTCCGCGACGTTCGTCGCCGCGCCCGTGCGCCATCTCCATCACATGTGCCCCCAGCACCTTACTCACTCCGCCGTGCCCATGCGCTGCACCACTAACACAGATGCCCCTTGGCTCTCTGTGACACTACCATGCTCCTTGCATCGGTCCATCCTTTCACCACACCATGCGCACCTTGCCTTGGTCGTGGAACATGCTTCGACCCATTCTCCGGAGTGTGAACATCATGCTGGGATAGGCGACTCCTCCGGGACACTATCTCCGTTAGGGAGCTCTTCAACTCCCCTTCCGCCAGGTAGACGGCTCCTCCGGGATGCTACCTCGGCCAGTCGGGTATACAACTGCTCCGAGATGCTACCTTGACGCGCTCCGAGTGCTCCGGCACAAGGACTCACCGCGGGGATAGGCGACTCCTCCGGGACACTATCTTCGCCAGGGAGCTCCTCAACTCCCCTTCCGCCAGGTAGACGGCTCCTCCGGGATGCTACCTTGGCCAGCTAGGTAGACGGCTCCTCCGGGATGCTACCTCGGCCTACGGAATAGGCGACTCCTCCGGGACACTATCTCCGTCAGGGAGCTCTTCAACTCCCCTTTCGCCACGTAGATGGCTCCTCCGGGATGCTACCTGGCCCATCAGGTAGCGGCTCCTCCGGGATGCTACTTTGACGCGCTCTGAGTGCTCCGGCACAAGGACTCATCCGTGGGATAGGGACTCCTCCGGGACACTATCTCAGCCAGGGTGTCTTCGTGACTGGCCTACGTGCTCTGGCACGGGGGCTCGCATCGGCACCCTGTGGACTATGACCCTCGGGTTACTCCGAGATGGGAGCAGGTCTTTGGAGGGCATCGCGCCTAGTCTACTTGGCAGTTGGGCGTCGGGTCTTCCCCACCACTGCCAGGTCTGTGGGACACTGCGAGGGCTTGGATTGGAGGCTAGATCAAGGGGTTTCTCTGGCCACACCGACGCTGTGGGAGCCAGTCTTTCCAGACAGACAGAGCGACGCTATGCAGGGTAGATATGCGATTCGACAGTCCGTGGAGCACCGGCAGCTATGGACCCCTCGGTGACGTGTCACTATCAGGGAGCGCCACGTGTCGCGTGATGACATCATCATCTCAACCTCTATAAATAGAGGTCTTGAGAATTCATTTGGAGGGGGGACATTTTCAGAACACTTTTACTTTCTCACTTTAGAATCCTAGAGAGAGAAACATATAGGACCCTGACTCTGGACCTAAGCATCGGACAGTGACTGTCATCGTATATTCATCATGCGCCATCGCCCTCGCAGCACTGCGACCCTCAGGCTCTGTCTGGGATGCCCTTGGTCTCTGCCCTTGCTCCGCCCTTGCTATGTCTCACATCAACATACTTGGCAGTTGACGCGGACTGCAGCCTTTGTGGCACCTCCGCGTAGGTACGAACTCACTTTCCCTGGCATCAAAGGTAAAGAAAAATATGCCACTCCTCTTATTAAAAAGGGAATAAACAAGCCATCAGAATATCCCGCTATCGGAGTTCTGCTAACATCCTTTCAAACATCTGAATTGGTTATTCCTGGTTGAAGTCCAAGTTAAAAAGTCCTTTTGAAGCATTCCCTTTAAGGATGGTTTGCCCGATGCCTTAACTGCTCAACTTACTCTATCAGCTCCTAAGACTACTGGACCAAAGCCCCCTGTGTTAGAGAATTTTCTGGCTCCCAATCAAGGTGAAGGAACATCTTCTGGCCCTTATTAAAAACTCCATTTGACAAGGGAAAGGCCCTATATTGTTTTACTAGTTACCCCTCTGCCACCATCTCCAAATATTCAGGTACCCACTGTTAATACCTCAATTGTGGAGAATGAAACTGTAGTTACTCGGAGAAAATCGACTGTGATGAATATAAAGATCCAGGAGCAAAACGTTGTTGCTACTAAAAGGCGAAAGACTCTGGCTCCAAGGGCCCACTATAGCTTTCGAATGAAACCTTTTATGGTTTCTTTATTGTCTTTCCCGTAATACATGATTTTATCTTTGTAATAACCATCAGATTCTTACAAAATTTGTAGGGAATGTTCATTGATCTCGAAAAATAACAGGACAAGCCTGAGGAGCCTCAATCAGCACAAGATGCCTCTAACTCCTCTGAGGCTGTTGATCCCTCCAAACATCCCGATGAGGACTCTGAATCCTCCCAAGATGCTTTTTTCAGTGGCATTGCTAAGACGTCCCATGACCAGGCTAGGAACAAGCCCATTTTGAATCCTTCATCATCTTCACAACAGGTAAAGGGTCTCCCATACTCATATGCTGAGGGGGGACTGGTACCCTAGGACGTACAAGGTGGCATCGCTTCTAATGACGATCATCCTAATGATCACTCAATCACTCCCATGGACACTACTGAGCCATCGTGTCTAGGAAGGATTCCTGACGGCGTTCTAGAAAAGGTTCCTAAAACTATTGTCGTCACGCCATTGATCCCTACCTTATTTAAAGGACTCATGCCTTTTGGTTTTCCACTACAGGACATTCCTTCCATGTTGCAACAAACTGCTTCCATTATCCGTTCTCTACCCCTCATGTAGAAACTTCTCAAGTTACTCAAACAGTAACTCCCACTCCTCAACCAATATTCGATCATATCGATATGAAGTTCCAACAATTGCAAGAGTCCATCAATACCTTCATCGTACCCTTGCGTCCCTCTGACGTAGCTCCTCCTTGACCAAGATTCCATCCAATTAGAATTGAGGCTGAGATAGCAGAGGCAGAAAGAGGAATTTTCACCTTAGCTCAACAAATCAGAGACAACAATTATCGAGTTAAAAGTTCTCAGAAGACGTCTAATAAGTGGCAGCAGAAATCAAATCCCTGAAATGAGAATAGTGGAGCTCAAGCGAAAAAAGAACAACCTGAAATAAAAGAAGACATCCGTCTGTTAGGAAGCCATCGATTTGGCCAAACCCTTGCAAGTATGGCATCTGAAATTGTCTTTACTGATCAAATTATCTCCCACGCAGGGATTTAATAGAAGACCATTCAAGCTATTTTTAGGGCTTAGGACTTAGATAATTCCCTTTTATAACATGTTGGCAGACAACTTTATGTTAACTACAAGAACACTTCCATGGTGTAGGTTTATTCTAATTTTTACAATTTTACTTTCACAATAGCATTTTGGCCTTTATTATGTATGCCGTGCAGTTCTAGCCTCCTGGGCTAATGTAACGTTGCTCTATCGATTGGCTCAACACCTTCATTTTTATAGGGGAAGTATTTCTCTAAAAAACACCAACTTATTGATTTGACGTGAACCTGCCATTCTAAAAACACTACCAATAAGCTCCTCCTTTAAAGGACTCCATGCACTTGAAATGGGCCCTCCTTATTTGACCATTTTCCAAATTTGGGGTCCTTGCTTCCGACAGACAAGATAGTTTTCCATAATAAATTTCCCACCTCAAATGACTTAGGCAACACCCTTTTATTATAGGGAAAATTGCGTAAAATACTCATGTAATTTAGAGTTGTTGTAAAAAGACCCCTCCCGTTACAAAAATTGCAATAAGACACCTAAGGTTTAAAAAGTGTTACATCCGTTAATAAATCCGTCTGTTTTAACCGCGTTTGTGGTAAACGCGCCTGAGTGGCAAGTGTCACTGCTAAATAATTTTTTAAATGTCGTTTTTGCCCCTGGATACCTCCTTGGACCAATATAACCGTTGCAATCAAGAACCCTACACAGGAAAGGATGCTCACAGAAAAATTGGTGCCAAAGAACTTTGTTCGGCTTGATTTTTAAGCTCAAATTGACAAATTACGGAAATTGAAGGTATGAGACCCTGTTTTGTGTTCAAAGTAATTGTTTTCTTTTAATGTTCTGCTAGTTTTGTTTTTGCACACCAAGTGTTTGATGAAATGACACAATGGCTAGGTAATGTCTTCTTCAAACTCATATGTTCAACGTGGGCATATGGTTGACATAAGATATTCATGGAAGCTTTGTGCTTGTGGTAAGAGAGTTAAGATAAAAGTTGTTGAAGATGAGAAGAAAGCAAGCTTTGGGAAGCTTTTTTATGTATGTGACAAAGGAGAATGCAACTTCTGGGCTTGGTGTCAACCCTATAATGCAAACCAAGATGATAAGAGAGGAAGCATTGGGGGAAACTCTATGGGTTTAGGCGCTCAAATTTGTGGCTGTAGGTGTAATGAATTGGCTACCAAACTTGAAGGAATTGAAGCCATTGTGAAGTTTATGAAGTTGTTTATTATTGGGGGATTTATGTGTACCTTTCTTATGTTGTTTAAATGAATATTTACAATGATCAATTACTTGAGGCATTGTTATGAAGATTTAATGTTTATGCATAATGGTTATGCTTGTATAATGTTTAGGCTGCAAAAGTATACAACATTTTGAACTGTACTCACAACACTAATCAAATTTCCAAAGTTAACTGTAATCCAAAATGCTATCCACAATATTCCAAAGCATAGTTTACATGTTAATTTCCAACTGCTATACACAATGGACAATGGGCAATGCTACATTCTGCCCCAAGGTTTTTGCTACAAAATGGACAATGCTACTGTTTTACAAAATGGTCCTATATATACCACATTCTGCCCCTATCAAAATAGTCCAAAAACACTATCATCACTCCTGCACTCACTTCTGCCCCTTGTCTCTTGCAGCCTGTTCTTTACTCATGTTCTTAGCAGCTTTGGCTGTTGATGTAGTGCCCTTGGCTGCTTTTGATCCCCTTCCCAAAGCAGCAGCTGACATGGACCTTCCTCTGGTTATGTCAGCCATGACAACTCCTCCAGTGCTACCTTAGGGCCTTAGATTGGCTGAAGCTGTTGGGGGCCTCTGACTTGTAGCTCTAGGTGGAACCCAGGCAGTTCTTATCTATGGCAACAAAATAGAAAGACATATATATTCTCAGAAACCATTTTTCAAACACCAAATCATAATCAATCTTTGCAGGAGTTGATCTGTACCTGTGAACCAGTTGTTTGTGGTCTTGGTGGATGAGTTGGCTGTGAAACAGCTGGCCTTGGTAAACGAGTGGGCTGTGAAATAGGCTGTGGTCTAGGTGGAGGAGTGGGCTGTGGAGGAGTTGGTTGTGGAGGAGTGGGCTGTGTAGGAGTTGGCTATAGAGGAGTGGGCTGTGGAGGAGTGTGTTGTGGAGGAGTGGGTTGTGGCTGTGGAGAAGTTGGCTGTGCTACTGATGGATTGGGAAGTCTTCTTCCCTAAAGAGTTAACATTAAAAAAAACCATATGAATACATGATCCAAATTATTAAGAAACTTGATCCAAATTATTAAAAAACTTGAGGTGGCTTTTTGAAACATTAACAAAATATCATATGGCTTGTTGAGACATAAGTAAAACTTCAGGTGCCTCTTTGCAACACAATACATTATCAAGGTGTTGATTTGCAACCATATAAGGTGTTTATTTGCAATAATGTTTTAACAGTGGGTGCCTTTTTACAACAGAGCAAAACACAAGGAACAGACTTTGCAATAATGTTTTAAAAGTGGGTGCCTTTCTAATGCAGACTCTAAGTCCCCTAAACATAGCAGCACAACAAAAAACACAGGCTTTGCATTACCAAATTGCACATGTGATTAAGAAATTACCCTTTTCCTTTTGGCTGGAGTGACAGTATTGTCCACTGTCTTTTCTTTTCCTTTGCTTGTGTTGGACTGTAAGAAAAAGAAAAAATGGCCCACATTAAGCAAATCACAAGAGTTTTATTTGGCCCAGAGCATGTTAAAAGAGTAAGATAACAAAAATTTGATTGGGCCACACCTGATGAGGTTCTCTTATAAGTCTGGACTGTGGATGGACTGGTCCTTTGCATGACTTTTTGTTGTGACCCCTTTCCAAGCATCTTGCACATGTGACATACTTCTGGCTCCTGCCCACTGTAGCAGGATCTCTGGGCTCATCATCACCTCTTCTCCAAGCTTTTTGGGCCTGCTTGGTGGTCTTCTGTAGCTAGGTAGAACCAAAGCATCCAAACCACTAACAACCCATGCATCCTCACTTGGAACAGGATGTATCATACTGCCATAAGCTCCCAAATAAACATCCTTGCTATAGTAATTGTCTACATATGCTTCAGGCCTCTCTCTGTTCACAAATATGGCAGCCACAGCATGACAGCAGGGTATCCCAGTAAGATCCCACATCCTACAATTACAAGTCCTTGCAGCCAAGTTCACAATCCTAGTTTTATTAAAATGCTCCACCTCAACCTCCAGCTGACCAGACCAACTTGCAAAACAGTTCCTAGCTTCTGTCACATTACACTCCAACTTTCTAACAATATTAGGACATATTACACCCTCATATTTCTCCATCCCTTTCTTCTTTATCTGCAATCTATTCATCAAATTTTTTTTCTTATCCATTCAAGCATGCTAACAATTGGCAAGTCCCTTGCTTCCATAATGTATGCATTAAATGACTCACTTAGATTATTCACAAGTGAATCACACTTGGCATGGGTACTGAAGTGGGATCTTGACCATTGACTGGGATGTAATGGTTCTAAATCAT